>CDFE01038361.1:66850-86655 GCA_000826465.1 Acanthamoeba mauritaniensis | reverse complement strand
GCGTTGGCCACTAATAAGTCGCCGGATCGAGGCCCGGGAGCTATGATCCCCGGCATCCGCGACAAGGCGTTTGGCGACAGCCGCGCGAAACGATACGCGGTCTTTTTGGGAGATTCTGACAGTGCAAGAGACGGGTGTGCGCAACGGTGCCTTCGGCGCCGACAAATTCGGTTTCAAAAATCTCAAGCAGGTGAACTGGAATCTCGGCACCGCGCCGCTCTACGAGCACTCGCTGCGCAACAATGAAGCCGAGCTGTCAGCCGGCGGTGCGCTTGTCGCAGAGACTGGCGTATTCACCGGCCGTTCGCCGAAAGACAAGTTCACAGTACGCGACGCGCTGACCGACAAGACCATGTGGTGGGGCGGCAACCAGTCGATCACCTCCGAACAGTTCGAAGCGCTGTATCAGGATTTCCTCAAGCACTGCGAAGGCAAGAGCCTCTTCGCGCAGGATCTTTACGGCGGCGCCGATCCGAAATTCCAGATCAAGACGCGCGTGTTCACCGAAATGGCGTGGCACTCGCTGTTCATCCGCACGCTGCTGCGCCGTCCCGAGATGGCCGAGCTTGCGAGCTTCGCGCCTGAGCTGACCATCGTCGATCTGCCGAGCTTCCGCGCCGATCCGAAGCGTCACGGCTGCAAGTCCGAGAACGTCGTCGCGATCGACTTCACCCGCAAGATCGTCCTCATCGCAGGCAGCCAGTACGCCGGCGAAATGAAGAAATCGGTGTTCACGACGCTGAACTACTTCCTGCCTGCGCAGGGCGTGATGCCGATGCACTGCTCGGCCAATGTCGGGCCGAACGGCGACAGCGCCATCTTCTTCGGCCTCTCCGGCACCGGCAAGACGACACTCTCGGCCGATCCCAACCGTACGCTGATCGGTGACGACGAGACCGGCTGGGGTCCGGACGGCATCTTCAATTTCGAAGGCGGTTGCTACGCCAAGACCATCAAGCTGTCGCGCGAGGCAGAACCGGCGATCTATGATGCCAGCATCTGCTTTGGCGCAGTGCTCGAGAACGTCGTGCTCGATCCGGTCACCCGCGAGCCCGACTTCGACGACGGCTCCAAGACCGAGAACACCCGTTCCGCCTATCCGCTCGAGGCGATCCCGAACGCGTCGCGGACCGGCCGTGCCGGTCATCCGAAGAATCTGGTGATGCTCGCCGCCGACGCCTTCGGCGTGATGCCGCCGATCGCCAAGCTGACGCCGGCGCAGGCGATGTATCACTTCCTGTCGGGCTATACCGCGAAGGTCGCGGGCACCGAGCGCGGCCTCGGCAACGAGCCTGTGCCGGAATTCTCGGCCTGCTTCGGCTCGCCGTTCCTGCCGCGCGATCCGGCCGAATACGGCAAGCTGCTGAAGGAGCTGATCGCCAAGCACAATGTCGATTGCTGGGTGGTCAACACCGGCTGGACCGGCGGCAAGTATGGCACCGGCAGCCGCATGCCGATCAAGGTGACCCGCGCGCTGCTGACTGCGGCGCTGAACGGCTCGCTGCGCAACGCCCAGTTCCGCACCGACAAGTATTTCGGCTTCGCGGTGCCGACGGCGCTGGAAGGTGTGCCGAGCGACATTCTCGATCCGGTCAACACCTGGAAGGACAAGGCCGAGTTCGACAAGACCGCGCGCGCGCTGGTCGGCATGTTCCAGAAGAACTTCGAGCAGTTCGAGAAGCAGGTCGACGCGGACGTCCGCGCCGCCGCCCCCGAGGTCAAACTCGCGGCGGAGTGATCGCTTCAGCGAACGCGTCTGAATCGAAAAAGGGCGGCTCATCGAGCCGCCCTTTTTTTCTCGTTTGAAACGATCAATGCTTTCGCGCAACCGCGAAGATCGCTAGAGGCGCGTCGTAGCCCTTAATGGTTCTGTTGCCGAGTGCATCGAGCTCAACGGTGCCGCGGACTCGAGGTCAAACTCGCGGCGGAGTGAGTTTCTTCATTCCGGTTTTGACGTATAAAGGACGGCTTGCGGGTCGCCCATTTTATTGGCCGAACCAGATGGAGATCGCAGAATGAAAATCAGCGCGCGCAATCAGCTCAAGGGCAAGGTCGTCGCCATCGATCACGGCGTCACCACCAGCCATGTGAAGATCGATATCGGCGGCGGCAGCATCATCACATCGGCGATCACCAAAACCTCGGTCGAGGAACTGAAGCTCGAAGTCGGCAAGCAGGTCTACGCGATCGTCAAGGCGAGCGACGTGATGGTGGGCATCGACTGAGAACGGCCATGACCCTTATCGGCCGCAGATCGTTTGTTGCCGGCGCCAGCATGATGCTGCTGGTGCGGCCCGCGCGTGCCGCGCGCACGGTCACGGATTCCGCCGGCCGCACCGTCACGCTGCCCGATCGCATCAATCATGTGTTCGCGGCGGGCGGACCCGCGTCGGTGGTGGTCTATGCGATGCGGCCGGAGACCATGGTCGGCTGGCCGCGCGCGCTGCGTGCCGAGGAGCGCCCGTTCATTGCACCTGGCCAGCGCGATCTGCCGGAAGTGGGACTTCTGACCGGGCGCGGCGACACCGCCAATGTCGAGACCGTGCTGAAAATGAAGCCGGATCTCATCGTTGACTACGGATCGGTGCGGCAGACGTTCGCGACGCTGGCCGACAGCGTGCAGCAGCGCACCGGCATTCCCTATGTGCTGATCGATGGGCGCTTTGAAGCAACGGCTGCGTCGTTCCGGCTGCTGGGCAACATCTTCGGCGCGCCCGAGCACGGCGAGGCGCTTGCGAAATATTCGGACGATTTGTTCAAGAGCCTCGCTGCGACCCTCGCGAGTATTCCGGAGGAGCAGCGTCCACGTGTTTATCTGGCGCGCGGTCCGGACGGACTTGAGACCGGGCTCAGAGGTTCGATCAATACCGAGATCATCGAGCGGGCAGGCGGACGTAATGTCGCCGACGCGCAGGACCAGCGGCGCGGCATCGCCAATGTGTCGCCCGAGCAGATTCTCGCCTGGAATCCCGACATCATCGTTACATGGGATCGCAACTTCCACGACAAGCTCGCCAAAGGTAGCGATCCGCTGTGGCAGGGCATCAAGGCGGTCAAGGACGGCCGTGTGTATCTTGCGCCGACCGCGCCGTTCGGCTGGATCGACCGGCCGCCGTCGATCAACCGGCTGATCGGACTGCGCTGGCTTGCCAATCTGTTTCACGGCGCGCGCTTTCCGTTCGACATCCGGCAGGACACGCGCGCCTTCTGCAAGCTGTTCTATCATGTCGATGTCTCCGACGCGGATCTCGACACGCTGATCGCATGGGCGGACGGCAAGCCGCCCTCAATCCCGGCGCGCCGATGACCGCACAGCGGGCAGCATCGCGAGTCTCCTGGATCATTCCCGGCCTCGCAGTGCTGGCGCTTGCGGTCGCCGTGATCGGACTGACCGTCGGCGCATTTCCCGTGACGCTCGATGGATTCTTCCGCGCGCTGAAAAATTTCTGGTCCGGGGATCTGCCGCAGACCGCCGAGCAACGCGTGCTGTTCGGTATCCGCGGGCCCCGTGTGCTGGCGGGCCTGCTGGTTGGTGCCTCGCTCGCGGGCGCCGGTGTGGTCTATCAGGGATTGTTCAGAAATCCGCTGGTGTCGCCTGATGTGCTCGGCGTCTCGGCGGGCGCCGGTCTTGGCGCGGTGATCGGCATTTTCCTGTCGCTGCCGGTGTTCGCGATCCAGATGCTCGCTTTTGGCGGGGGCCTTGCAACTGTCGGCCTCGTCTATCTGGTCGCGGTGGCCGTGCGCGGGCGCGACCCGACGCTGGTGCTCGTGCTGGGCGGCGTGGTGGTCGGCGCGCTGGCGGGTGCGGCCATTTCCCTGCTGAAGATTCTGGCAGATCCTTACGACCAGCTTCCAGCGATCACCTTCTGGCTGCTCGGCAGTCTCGCCAGCGTGCGCGGCGGCGATCTCTGGAATGTCATGCCGGCGGTGCTGATTGGCCTCGTACCGCTGGTGCTGCTGCGCTGGCAGATCAACGTGCTGTCGCTTGGCGATGAAGAGGCCAAATCGCTCGGCGTCGAATCCGGGCGACTGCGCGTGATCGTCATCGCCGCCGCGACACTGATCACGGCGAGCGTGGTGGCGATCTCGGGCGTGATCGGCTGGGTCGGCCTCGTGATTCCGCACATCGCGCGGATGCTGGTCGGCCCCAACTTCGAGCGGCTGCTGCCTGCGGCGATGCTGATGGGCGCGAGTTATCTGGTGCTGGTCGATACGCTGGCGCGCTCGCTGGGACGTATCGAAGTGCCGCTCGGCATCCTCACGGCAGTGGTCGGTGCGCCGTTCTTTCTGTGGCTGCTCTGGCGCGGCCGGCACGGGTGGTCATGATGCACCTCACAGCCAGCGATCTTTCATTCGGTTATCCCGAACGGCCGGTGGGCCGGAATCTGAATCTGACCATCGAGACCGGCGAGGTGCTGTGTCTGCTCGGGCCGAACGGGTGCGGCAAGACCACGCTGTTCAAGACGCTGCTTGGTTTGCTGCGCGCACAGGGCGGCCGCGTCATGCTCGGCGATGATGCACTGGCGGATTTGCGGCGCGCGGAGATCGCGCGCCGCATCGCCTATGTACCGCAGGCACAGGACACCGCGTTTCCCTACACCGCGTCCGATCTGGTGCTGATGGGCCGGGTCGCGCATCGCGGTGTGTTCGCGGCCCCGACAAAGGAAGACCGGAAAATAGCGCAGGACTCGCTGGCCGAACTTGGCATCGCCGAACTCGCTTCGCGCGAGGTGACGACATTGTCCGGCGGGCAGCGCCAGTTGGTGATCGTGGCGCGGGCGATGGCGCAGGCGGCGCCGCTGATCGTGATGGATGAGCCGACGGCGAGTCTCGATTTCGGCAATCAGGTCGCGGTGCTGGCCGAAATCCGCAAACTCGCGGCGCGCGGCAGCGGCGTCATTCTCTCGACCCACGATCCCGATCAGGCTTTTGCCGTAGCAAGCCGCGTTGCGCTGATGCAGGACGGCGTGATCGTCGCGCAGGGAATGCCGTCCGAGGTGCTCACTGCGGCGCGGCTCAAGTCGGTGTATGGCGTCGATGTCACGGTCGAGCGGCTGGCCGGCGGGCAGACGGTCTGCGCCCCGGTGTATCCGCACTGAACGACACTCGTGCGTTTGAATCAGAAAGGGCGGCTCATCGAGCCGCCCAGATTTCTTGTGAAACGTGTCGAGACTCTTAAAGCTCAGCGTGCAGTGGCCGTCGTGGCGCCGGTGGTCTTGCCGGTGGCAACGTTCAGGACCGAACCGTTCTGCAGATCGATCCGGTAGACTTCGCGCAGCACGTTTCCGGCAAAGCCCAGTTCAACGATGGAAATGGTCTTGAACGAGACCGGGATGCCGTCGGGCAGGATCTGGTTGAACTCGGTAGCGGTCTGATCCATGTCCTTCTGAAGCTCCGGCGTGAACTCCACGTTGCTGTAGACCAGCGTGTTGTGCGGATTGTGCGAACGCAGCTCCTTGCCGTCCTTCACGACGTTGACGCCGCTGACGCCGACCGTTTTCACCAGTTCCTTCGCGGCGTCGCTCATGGCGGCGTAAACCGGTCCCGTGCAACGCGGCAGCGGGCCGTCGCGGAGCGGCGCGAGTGCTGCGGTGGCGGTGGTGTTGAACGCCATCATGCTCTCGAAGTCGGCACCCTCCTTGACGATGCCGAGATCCAGCCACCACGGCTGCCCGGCGCCCTTGGCGGCTTCGGTGGTGTAGAATTTCTTCAGGGTGACGTTGAGAACGCCCGGCAGCTTCGGCAGCGCCTTCAGCATCTTGTCCGGCGTGGTGGCATCGGCGTTATGGATGTGCACGACAGTGACGTGCGGAATGTTGAAGCGCTGCGCTTCGTCGTCGAGCTTCGCATTGAGCAGCTTCTCGCGCAGCATACCCTTGGTGGTCAGGTCGAGGGTGTCGTTGACCTCTTTCGGCAGCGTGTAGACGAGGCCGAAGGTCCGCACATGCGGACGGAAGCCCGGCGCGGACAGCGAGCTGTTGTCGATCTCGGCATGGGCGGCGAAGGCAACCATGGATGCGGCGGCAGCGACGGCAACCGTCGCAAGACGATGGGACAATTTCTGGATCATGCACAATCTCCGGTCATTTGTTGAGACATGCTCGCTCGATCCGGAAATCGCGGTGCGACCGCAGTACCAAATGCCGGATCGCGGTGGCCGGACCATGGACTGCGACTATGACAGTCAGATTGGGCCGCCGCCGCGGCGCGCTGCGGCAATTTTCCCCTCATCCGCTGAGCCGATTTTCAGGCCTTGAAATAAACCACCTGCGAGGTGGTCGCGAGCAGACGCCCGCTCGGGCTCCACAACTCGCCGGTCTGGTCGCTGAAGCTCTTGTGAAAAATGTTCGCGTCGGCGGCGCCCAGCACCATCGTGGTGTCGTCTGCGGCAAGGTCCGCCGCGTCGGCATGAAACACTGTCGTCATCGACACCGTGCCGATCGGCACGATCGTGCCGCGGACATGGAAGATGCGTGCGAAGAAGGTGTCGGACATCGACAGCAGCGACAGGAAATCGATTCGCCGGGGTGTGGTGTCGCTGAGCCACATCCTGGAATACGCGCTCGCCGGGACATCGTGCGGGGTGTTGCCGTAACCCGGCGCGCCCTCCACGAAGCGAAACTGATACTGCCGCACCCAGGCCGCGATGCCGCTGTCCGGTAACGGTTTGGCCTCGTCGAACGGAGGGGCTTCGGGCATTGTCGCCGGTTGATGTGACCATGAGGGGCGGCGAACCGCGAACACGGCGGTCATGAATGCCGCGACGCCGTCGTCCTGCAGCAGTTCGACCATCCAGTGCTGCGTTGAACGGGTCGCCTTTATCAGGCGCACAGTGAGGTCGAATGTGCCGCGCGCCACCGGCGCGCACAGGTTCACGGTGACCGACAGCGGATCGCCGGCGCATTCCGGCTGCACCATGATCGCGCGCAGCATCGTCGCGGCGGTGGCCCCGCCGAACGGGCCGACGAAGGCGAAATAATCTTCGCTGGCGGTGCCGCGCCAGCGTCCGCCCACGGCGGTGACCTGGGTGGCGCGGTCGAACGGATGGGCGGTGTCGTTCACGGTGGTCTCAGGCGTCTTCTCAAGCATCAATGGCTCCCACATGCGACCGAACTTTGCGCAGGACCGGGTGCTGAATTCAATGACGTGCGAGGTAATGGCGGTTATGCGCGGTGACGCCGAACGTCACGACCTGTACTAGATTGACGCGGTATGTCGAACACAGGAGGTCAGAATGATGGCTTTCGCGCGCGTACTCTCCGCAACGCTGGTGATCATGGCTCCGGGCATGGCCTTCGCCGGCCCGGCGGAGGAGGCGAATGCGGTGATCGACGGGGTTGGTCGGCAACCTACAGCGCCAACGACCGTGATGCGCTGGTGAAGCTTTACACGCCGGATGCCATTCTGCTCGGCACCACCAGTCCGATCGTTTCGAAGGGAACCGAGGGGCTTCAGAAATATTTCGAGATGTTGCCGGGCAGCGGGCGAAAGAACGCCATCACCGAGCGCTACACGATTGTGCTCAACGACGACGCTGTGGTCGGCACCGGCCTTTATACATTTAGCCGGGCGGCGGAGGGCGATGCGCCGCGGCCTTCGCGCTTCACCATGCTGGTGGTCAGGCGGGACGGCAAATGGATGATCGCGCATCACCATTCCTCGCCGCGCGCGGCGACGCGGCAATAGCCGTGCCTCAAACGCTGCACCGTGGATACGCGGTCGATGGTTCGCCGTAGCGCGAAGGCGATTGGAGCTGTCACAATCAAGTCGCAAGGCGTGCTATTCTGAATGTAAACCGGGAGGTTCAGATGGCGGATAACGACGGCATCAAGATCGCCAGTCTCACGCACGACTTCGTGACGAAGAAGTCATTTGTCGGATTGGTGTGGGAAAGCGACGCCAGCAAGTCATTGGGGCTGGAGGTGCCATTTTGCTGCAGCCCGGAGCAACTTCCGGCTGAAGCCGAAAGTGCCGTGCGCAAGCTTTCCCATGAACTCGCTTCAATACCCATCACGGTTGTGCCCTGAGGTTCGCGCGAGGAATCGCCGGTCAGCGAATTGACGCAGCCAGTTGTTGCGCAACTTTGCGATGGCCTTCCACCGTCAGGTGAATACCGTCTGCAAGACGCAGACCGCTTTGAAGGGCCGATCTCACATAGCCGTCCACTTCAATGATGCGGATGCCGCGGGCGTGCAGGCGCTTTCGGATTTCAGACCTATTGGCTGCGGCTTCTGCTTCGCTGATGCCCTTCCTGCGATCGTTGCCGCCAATCTGAAGAATGACGATCTTCGTTCCGTTCGGCGCCACGCTCGATAATCGCGCCAGCATGCCGCCAGTGGTGTCACCGCTGACGCCTGCGTTGCTCACCGACATCGGCCGGCCCTTCGCACGCAGAAGTTCTTCCAGCACGGCGGGATAGGCCGCCGATGGACCGACGCCATATCCGGCGGTGTTGCTGGCGCCGAGCGCGATAATCTGGGCGCTGGAATTCGTGGTGGTGGCAACCGTCAGCAAGCAGATGAGGATCAGGCTTCTGAGCATGTTCGGCAACTCCACGTTGGCTTCGCGACAAACCGCGCGGCGGTGAAATTATACCGTGGCTTTCTGCGGAAAGATCCAGTTTCCGAAATCCGCCAGATCACGATTCAAAATGATCAAGGAACAAATTAAGAACATTTTAGCAAGCCATTGATATATCATTGTGATTCGGCGCGCTGCGCCACCACATCTAGGGTCTGTCATCGGTCTTGAGGACTACATGTCCAATATCGCTTTCGACAACACGGCGCTGACGCGCATCGCGGACTTCGCCCGGACGCTCTCCCGTCTCCATACCGCTGCCCGGACGCGGCTGGTGGACGACGACCATATTGACCGCGAGTTCAACGCGGTCTGCATGTCGGTGTGGGGTTACACCACCGACGATTTCAGCGACGAGCTGTTTTCGCTGAAGGATCACGAGTTCCTCGATTCGCTGGACGAAGCACGAGCGCGGATTTTCGCCGCCGAGCACGGCTACGATCTGGTCGACGACACCGGCATTCTCACGGACTGGTGGGGCTATTGCTGGATGATCCTGGCCGAGCATCGCGGTTTGCTGACGCCGGAGATCAAGGCGCGGGCCCGGATGGAGATGGAAGAAAAATATCTCGCGGCGCCCAATGTGATCGGCGTCATCGTCGGGCGGTGAGCAGAGTTTGGAATTCCAGAAGAGGGCCGTCATCCTGAGGTGCGAGCACTTGCGAGCCTCTGACGGCGAGGCATAGGTTTTTCTGCGGCGTATCCTTCGAGGCTCGCCGTAAGTACGGCTCGCACCTCAGGATGACGCGCTATCGCGCAAAGCGGGTCCCTGCTGGCGGGGGCGAGGCGAAAAAACTCACAGCGCGCGCTTGGCTTTCGGCGTGGGGATCTTCGGCAAGGTAGCGTCCGGCGCCATAGGCTGCGCGAATTTGGGCTCGGGCACTGAGCCAGTAACATCCTGCGATGAATAGGTGTCCTCAGGCAGGTCGGCGGTGACCGGCGCAACCTTCATTTCGCCGAGACGCGCGCGCAACTCAGATGTCAGGCCCGGATAGCTGTTGATCGGCGTGAACTGCGCGGTCTGGCCGTTGGAATTCGTACCGGAATAGGCGACGAGCCCGTTTGAGGTGGCGACGATGTCGCCGGGACGCAGCGTGGTGTCGAGGGACAGATCGACCGGCGCGAGGCCAGCCGGGTCGCGGCCGTTGCAGGTGCAGTCTGCTTTCAGCGCCTTACGGTAGGCGAAGGCATTCGGCGTATCGACATAGCGCTCGCCCATGTGACCGACGGCATAGTCAATGCTGTTTCCGGAAAACACCTTGGTCTGGCTTGCCGGGCAGAACGACTGGCACATCTGTGCGGGCGTGCCGCCGCCGCGCGAGGTCAGCGGGAAATACCGGCCGTCGCAGGTTCGCACGCAATAGGTGGTGAAGCGGCCGCCGGACGATGCCACGGGCGGCGCGGGATCTGGATTGGACAGGCCGAACGGATCGGCGAAGGCATTGCTTGACGATTGCGGCGCTTGCCGCTGGGGTTTGTCGCCGCCGAACAGGAAATCGAAAATGCCGGCGGACGCCACGCGCGGCGCAAACACCACGGGCATTGCCAGCATGACAGTGAGAACAAGCGTCATGCGGCGCCGCACGCGCGAAATACGCAACTGTTTACGCAACACGCAACTCCACTCACGCAACGCTGACGCCTGCGGCAGGTTGATGCCGCAGCGTCAATGACCTTAAGGCGTGATGGTAAACGCGAGGTTAGGAGTGCGAATGCTCAAGGCGCGCTTCGCGCAATTTGACCATGACATACAGGGCGAGATTGGTCGGTGTTGCGATGCCGTGCTCCGTTCCCTTTCTCACGACATAGCCGTTCAGATAGTCGATCTCGGTGAGTTTGCCGCGCGCCAGATCCTGAGCGGTCGATGAGTACTGGGCCGGCATCGTGGCGGCGAGCGCCAGCGTCGCGTCACGCAGGGTTTCGGGAAGCGGGACCTTGAGCGCCCGCGCGACAGTCGTGCATTCATCGATCACGGCTGTCATCACGTCGGTGACGCCCGCGACCTTGAGCAGCGGTCCGTAAGGCAGGTCCGCAACCGCCGACAGAGCATTGTAGGCGCAGTTCGTAATCAGCTTAACCCATAACTCGCTGATGACGTTGTCCGAGACCATCGTCGGTATCGCGGCGTCGCTGAACTGACGCGCGATGTCTGCGCTGGCCGGCGATGGGCCGATAATCAGTTCGCCCCGCCCGTGGTGTTTGACATGGCCCGGCCCTGCCATCTCGGTGGCGACGTAAACGACGGCAGGAACCGCGATCTGCCGGATCGTTGTCTGCAGCCGCTCGGCATTGTCCACGCCGTTCTGAAGACAGAGGACCGTCGCGTCCGGTTTCAGGAAGGAAGCGATCGATTGTCCTGCAGACTCGGTGTCCGCCGATTTCACGCAGAACAGGACGACGTCCGCACCCTCGACACCCGAGGCCTCGCTTGTGGCTTGCACCGGAACGGCGCCGTTGAAGCTGCGGCTGTCAAATCTCAGGCCACCTTGTCCGATGGCTTCGACATGTTGCGGCCGCGCGATCAAAGTCACATCATGCCCGGCTCGCGCCAGCATCGCGCCGAAGTAGCTGCCGACGGCTCCGGCCCCCATCACCGCAATTTTCATCCGGTTCCCTCCCGCCAAGTCCGAAGCCGAGGCGCGCGCCTACGGCCTGAAGAACAGGAACGTCGCCAGCACGAAGGTTGGCAGCAGCACCAGCATCGACCAGACCATGAAGCCGAAGAAGCTCGGCATCCTCACACCGGCCTGCCGCGCGATGGCATAGACCATGAAGTTCGGCGCATTGCCGATATAGGTGTTGGCGCCCATGAAGACCGCGCCGGACGAGATCGCGGCCAGCGTCGCCGCCTTTGCGCCCATCAGCACCTGCGGATCGCCGCCGGCGAGCTGGAAGAACACGAGGTAAGTCGGCGCGTTGTCGAGGAACGACGACAGGATGCCGGTCAGCCAGAAAAAAGCCGCGGCGTTGTTGCTGCCATCGGCATTGGTAACAAGGCCGAGCAGGGCGGCGAACGGTCCCTGCGGGCCGGCCTGCAGCATTGCCATTACCGGAACGATGCAGATGAAGATGCCTGCAAAAAGAATCGCGACTTCCTGGATCGGTCCCCATGAGAAGCCGTTGGCGGCGCGGTCCGATTTGCGCGTTAGCGCCAGCGACCAGATCGTTACCATAATGAAGATCACGTCGCGCAGCAGATCCTGAATTCGCAACTCAACACCGGCGACGAAGAGTGAAACACCGGGCTTCCATTGCGCGCTCATCAGGATGGCGGCGATGATGACCGCGATCAGGACGAGATTTATTTTACCGTGAAGCCTGAGCGGCGAGTCGGGCGTTGGATCCTTTTTTTGCGAGAAACGGCCCTCGCGGTGATGCATGTAAAGATCGATCGCCATGAAGACGGCGAGCACGACACCGCCCACGAACAGCGTTTCCTGCCACAAATGTTTTGTGGTCCAGAAGAAATCGACGCCTTTCAGAAAGCCGATGAACAGCGGCGGATCACCGAGCGGCGACAGTGCGCCGCCGATATTGGCGACGAGGAAAATGAAGAACACCACGACGTGTGCATTGTACTTGCGGTCGTCGTTGGCGCGGATCAGCGGGCGGATCAGGATCATCGCTGCACCGGTAGTGCCGACGATGCTGGCGATCACCGAACCGGCCGCGAGCAGGCCTGTGTTGGTGAGCACGCTGCCGGGCAGGTTGCCTTCGAGGTAGATCCCGCCTGCCGTCACGAACAGCGCCAGCAGCAGCAGGATGAACGGCATGTATTCAAGAAAAGCGGTGTGCGCGAGCGTCGTCGTCACAGTGGAAACATCGGCGGTCGCAAACAGCGGGATCACGATCAGCGCCGCCCAGAAAGCGGTGAACTTGCCGTAGTGATGCTCCCAGACGTGGGGATAGAACACCGGGCCGGTGGCGATACACAAGAGAATGCCGACGAACGGCAGCGCCCAGAGGATCGACAGCTTTGCGCCGTCCAGCCCTTCGGCGGCGAAGGCGGGCGCGGGGAACAGCAATAGCGCGAGAATGGCGGCGGCAAGTCCGAAGCGGGCGCGGCGGGTGAAGGCCCGTTGCGGGCGCGTGCTGCAGTCAGTCAACATACCTCCTCGCGCCTCGCTCCCGCAGGCAGGATGAAGGCGCAGACGTCAGCTCTTGAGAAACTCGCCCGCCTTGTAGAGCGCGCGGAACGGAATGCCGGCTTCGGCGAAGGCTTCGGTCGCGCCTTCGTCGCGGTCGAGCATGGTAAAGACCAGCACGACTTCGCCGCCCGAATCCTTCACCGCATCCACCGCCTTGATCGCCGAACCGCCGGTGGTGGTGACGTCCTCGACGATAACGATGCGTTTGCCGCTCAGGCTCTCGCCCTTGGCGAGACCTTCGACGGCGAGCCGCGCGCCGTGCTCCTTGGGCTTCTTGCGCACGAAGAAGGCCGCAATGGGATGGCCCTTGAGCCACGACAGTTGGGCGATCGCGCCGGCGATCGGCACCGCACCCATCTCCAGTCCGCCGATGTAATCGATCTTGTCGTCCTTGAGGGCATCCAGCGACAGTTCGGCGAGCAGCGCCGCGCCTTCCGGATCAAGCATGGTGGGCTTCAGGTTGAAATAGAAATCGCTCTTGCGGCCGGAGGCCAGCGTGATCTCGCCGCGCCCGAACGAGCGTTTGCGGATGATGTCGGCGAGGCGGGCGCGGGACGCTGATTTGGACAAGGCGATCTCTTCAAGCTGTGGGAAATTGGCGGGATTTTACCTCTCGCGCCGTGGACATTCCACAGTGGATCGCTCACCGTCAACAGCGCAAGGTCAATAAAAGGCAGCAAATGACCATCGACTTTTACGCCTGGAATACGCCCAACGGCCGCAAGATCAGCATCGCACTCGAGGAAATGGGCCTGCCCTACAAGGTGCATCCAATCAATATCTCCAAGGATGAGCAGTTTGCGCCGGATTTTCTCAAGATCAGCCCGAACAACAAGATTCCCGCCATTGTCGATCCGGATGGCCCGCACGGCAAACCGGTCAGTATCTTCGAATCCGGGGCGATTCTGCTGTACCTCGGCGAGAAGACCGGAAAATTCCTGCCGAAGGATCTCGGCGAACGCATCCCGGTGCTGGAATGGCTGATGTGGCAGATGGGCGGCTTCGGGCCGATGCCGGGCCAGGTGCATCATTTCATCGCACTGGAGAACGAGCAGGACCGCCGCTACGGCCTCGAGCGTTTTTCAAAGGAGACGCGCCGGCTCTATGGCGTGCTGGATCGCCGCCTCGTGGGGCGTGAATTTGTCGCGGACAAGATTTCGGTCGCTGACTTCGCCATTCTCGGCTGGGCGTGGCGCCACGAGCGTCACAAGGTGTCGCTCGACGATTTCCCGAATGTGAAGCGCTGGTATGCGGCGATGATGGCGCGGCCGGGCGTGGCAAAGGGATTTGAGGTCGGCTTGAGTTAGCCCCGGTTCGTGCTGAACGCGAACCAGACCGCAATAGCAGCCAGCAGTACGGCGAGCACACGACGGACGGTCCGGCGTTTCTCGGGTGTCGCGATAACGGTTTGCAGGCGGGATGCAAGCAGCACGATGATGAGATGGATCGCGGTGGCGATGCCGACGTAGATCGCCGACAGCATCAGCGTCTGCGCTGCCACCGAACCCCTGCCGATCTGGACGAAGTCTGGCAGCACGGCGACATAAAAGACCGCGGCCTTTGGATTGAGGAGGTTGGTAATCAATCCGCGTCGGAATGCGATCCATGGCCCGACCATGTCGTTGTCGCCGGTCGCGTCCGGCGCAGTCTCACGTTCGGCCGCCCACGCGTCCCATGCGAGCCAGAGCAGATAAGCCACGCCGCCCCAGCGCAGCGTCTCGTAGAGAAACGTAGAATTGTCGATGATCGCACTGAGGCCGAGCGACGCCGCCACGCCATAGACCGAGAGTCCAAGAGCTATCCCCGCAACAGCCGCGATGCCGGCGCGAGCCCCCTGCGAGAGCGACAGTGCCGCCAGATAGGCCATGTTTGGCCCAGGTGTGATCTCGATGACGACGCATGTCAGAGCGAAGGCCAGCAGGGAGGCGGACAAGGCGCTGATCATTCGCTTGTCATAGTCCTTTGCGTTCCATCAATGCGCCTCGTCCCAGTTGCTGGCGGCGCGGGCATCAACCTGCAACGGCACTGACAGCGAGACCGCCGGGAACGGCGCGTCCTGCATCACATGCTGGACCACAGGCAGGGTGTTCGCGACCTCATCCTCCGGAACTTCGAAGATCAGTTCGTCGTGAACCTGCAGCAGCATCTGGGCTGACAGCTTCTTTTCGGCGAGCGCGTCCTCCATCCGGATCATGGCGCGGCGGATGATGTCGGCCGCCGAGCCTTGCAGGCGCGCGTTGATGGCGGCGCGCTCGTTGAACGAGCGGATCGAGGGATTGCTCGCCTTGATATCGGGATAGTGGCACTTGCGGCCGAAGATCGTCTCGACATAGCCGTGTTCACGGCAGAAGTCGCGCGTCGCATCCATATAGGCGCGGATGCCGGGGAAGCGCTCGAAGTATTTCTTGATATACGCGCCGGCTTCCTCGCGCGGAATGCCGAGCTGGTTGGCGAGGCCGAACGCCGAGATGCCGTAAATGATGCCGAAGTTGATTGCCTTGGCGCGGCGGCGCACTTCGGACGGCATGTCCTTGATCGGCACGCCGAACATTTCCGATGCGGTCATGGCGTGAATGTCCAGCTTGTCCTGGAACGCCTGTTTCAGCGACGGGATGTCTGCGATCTCCGCCAGCAATCGCAGCTCGATCTGCGAGTAATCCGCCGACACCAGCTTGTGGCCCTTGGTGGCGACGAAAGCCTTGCGGATCTTGCGGCCGTCCTCGGTGCGCACCGGAATGTTCTGCAGGTTCGGCTCGTTGGACGACAGCCGCCCCGTGGTGGTCGCGGCCAGCGCGTAGGTGGTGTGCACGCGATGGGTCTGCGGATTGACGTATTCCGGCAGCGAGTCGGTATAGGTCGACTTCAGCTTGGTGACCTGCCGCCATTCCAGAATGCGCTTTGGGAAGTCATGACCGGCTTCAGCCAGTTCGTCGAGAATCTGCGCCGAGGTGGACCATGCGCCGGTTTTGGTTTTCGCGCCGCCCGGCAGGCCCATCTTGCCGAACATGATGTCGCCGAGCTGTTTCGGGCTGCCCGGATTGATCGGCTCGCCCGCCATTTTCTGAATGTCGGCTTCGACCCGCGCGGCGGTCTGCGCGAACTCGCCGGAGAGGCGCGACAGCACCTGGCGGTCGATGGAAATGCCGCGCCGTTCCATCCGTGCGAGCACGGACACCAGCGGACGTTCCAGCGTCTCGTAAACCGTGTTGACGCCATAGGCCATCAGCCGCGGCTTCAGCACGCGCCACAACCGCAAGGTGACGTCGGCGCGTTCGGCGGCATATTCGGTGGCCTTGTCGACCGGTACCTGATCGAAAGCAATGCGGTTCTTGCCGCTGCCGATGAGCTCTCCGAAACCAATGGCCTTGTGGCCGAACCAGCTCTCGGCCAGTGACTCGTGATCGTGCTTGGCGCGGCCCGCATCGAGCACGTAGGAAATCAGGATGGTGTCGTCGACCGGCGCCATGTCGATACCGTGCTGCGCCAGCACCACTGTATCGAACTTCAGATCGTGCCCGATCTTGAGAACCCCGGGATCAGTCAGCAGCGGTTTGAGCGCAGCCAGCGCATCGGCGGTCTTGATCTGGTCCGGGGCCAGCCCACCGGCAAACAGCCCCGACCCGTCGCCGGGCTTGGTGTGACCAAGCGGCACGTAGCAGGCTTCACCGGCACCGGTGGCGAGCGAGATGCCGCAGATCTCCGCCTGCATCGGATCGGCGCTTGAAGTTTCAACCGTCACGGCAACCTGGCCGATGTCGAAAGCGCGCGCGATCCGCCGCTGCAACTCTTCAACGGTCCTGATCGTCGCGTGGGCGGCGCGATTGAATTTGGCGTTGCGCGCTTCCGCGGCGCGCGCGTCGGCGAGCGCCTTCGGGGTTTGAGGCGCGGTTGTTCTTCTCCCTCCCCCGCTTGCGGGGGAGGGTGGGGAGGGGGCATTCGTGCGGTCGAAGAGACCTCCTCCCGCCGCGAGCGGGAGAGGTGAAGAAGTGCCCCTTGCAAACAGATCAGGCTCGCCGCCCAGCGGCGGTGTCGCGGGAGACGAGGCGGCGACGTCGGCGGGCGCGAACGCGCTTTTCATGCCGGCGTCGGCTTCGACATCCGACGGATCAATCTGCGCGTACTCGGCAACGCGCCGCGTCAGGGTCGAGAATTCCATCGCTTTGAGAAAAGCGATCAGCTTGCGCGAATCCGGTTCGTGCACGGCAAGCTCGTCGAGCGGCACGTCCAGCGCCACACGATCGTCGAGCTGTACCAGCTTCTTCGAGATGCGTGCTTTCTCGGCGTGCTCGATCAGCGCTTCGCGCCGCTTGGGCTGCTTGATTTCCGGCGCGCGCTTGAGCAGCGTTTCGAGGTCGCCGTATTCGGTGATGAGCTGTGCCGCTGTCTTGACGCCGATGCCCGGCACGCCGGGCACGTTGTCGACCGAGTCGCCCGCCAGCGCCTGCACCTCGACCACCTTTTCGGGCGGCACGCCGAACTTCTCGATCACCTCGGGAATGCCGATGCGGCGATCCTTCATGGTGTCGTACATCGACACACAATCGGTCACGAGCTGCATCAGATCCTTATCGCTGGACACGATGGTGGCGGTCGCGCCGCGCTCGCAGGCTTCGCGCACATAGGTGGCGATCAGGTCGTCGGCCTCGAAGCCGGACTGTTCGAGACAGGGCAGGTCGAAGGCGCGCACCGCTTCCCGGATCAGAGCGAACTGCGGGATGAGGTCGTCAGGCGCTGGCGCCCGCTGCGCCTTGTACTCGGGATAGAGCTTGTTGCGGAACGTGACCTCGGACTTGTCGAAAATGATGGCGAGGTGGGTCGGCCGGTTGTCCGGCGGCATGTCGCGCATCAGCTTCCACAGCATGTTGCAGAAACCGAGCACGGCGTTGACCTGCAGGCCGTCGGACTTGCGGTTCAGCGGCGGCAGCGCGTGATAGGCGCGGAAGATGTAGCCCGAGCCATCCACCAGAAAGACGTGATCGCCTTTGGCGGGGGCGTTGGTTGCAGGAGCTTTCGCCGCCGCAGCTTTGGCGGGCGGCTCTTTGACAGCGGCGGGTTTCGCGGCGGGTGATTTCGCAGGGGATGCAGGCTTTTTCGGCATGGCCGCAACTTAAGGATTTTGGCCGCGAATAACACCCCCGAGCGGCAGGGTTGCACATCAGAATTCGTCATGGCCGGGCTTGACCCGGCCATCCACGGTTTTTCTGCTGCATGTTCCGAAGGCATGGATCACCGGGTCAAGCCCGGTGATGACGGTCTGTATGCGATGACAGAGCCGCGCCTACTCCGCCGCCTGAAAAGCCGGACGCGTCTGCTTCGGCGCGATCCAGAACATGGCGGGCCGTTCGAACAGGAAGTTCAGCCCGGCGCGTTTCGCCCCCCACCACATCGCCAGTGCGCCGAGCGCGGCCGCAATGGTGTCGATCAACGAGATCAGGCCGATGTCCGGAATGATATCGGTCTTCAGCAGCACCACCCGCGTGATCGCCATCGGCAGGAAGAACGCCAGATAGATGACGATGGAGTGCTCGCCGAAATAGCGCAGGAAGCCGAGCCAGTTGGCGCGAGCCAGCAGCGCACCGCCGACGACGACGGCGGCAGCGCCGGCAAATCCGAGCACCAGCGAAATCACCGGCCTGTCGCCGAAGCCGGCGAACACCACAACGCCATTGATCAGCGCCCATGCCGCGAGACCGGCCAGCGCGAGGCCCGGCTTGTCGCGCGCACGATCGGCCAGCACGAACACGTAATTCGCGAACAGGTAGCCGGAATAGAAATAGACGAAGCGCGCGGCGAATTCGTCGATCACGGTCCAGCCGGTCGCGACATGCGAGGCCTCAAGCAATGCGGCGATCAGCCAGATCAGCGCCGCGGGAATGCGCAGTGTCGCCTTGGTCACGACGAAGAACACCGGCAGCAGGTAGATGAACCACAGCGTGCCGAACGGCTCGATGAAAGATTGCAGATACATGATGCCGACATGGCTCCAGCCCTGCTCGGCGGCGAAGCCCGGGGCCTTGAAGCCGAATTGGATGGTCACCCACAGCACATAGAAGTAGGCGAAATGGACCACCTTGCGGTCCAGATAGGTGCGCCAGTCGCGGCCGATCACCCGCGCCAGAAACAGCCCTGAAATCAGGAAGAAATCCGGCATCCGGAACGGTTTTGCAAACTCGACGAACAGGTGCATGAAGCCCTGTTTGCCCGCGGCCGCCTCGACGCCCAGCGTCGAATGCATCATCACCACCATGACGATGCAGATGCCTTTGGCATAGTCGACCCAGTCGATCCGCTCGGAGACGGGGGACAGGTGCGTGCCGGATGTGCCGTTGTTGCTCATCGTGTCTCGTTTCGGTCCAACTGCGCGCCATCATGGGGCGGATGGGTTTCTTTCTCCTTTATTCGTACAAATGTTGTGCCCACTTCACGCGGAATTGCGCTAAAAGCGCCCGCGAAAGCAACATCGTTAATTTTCTCAAGGGACAGGTAACTTCATGCGGATTGCCATGATTGGCACGGGCTATGTGGGGCTGGTGTCCGGCGCCTGTTTCGCGGATTTCGGCCATCGCGTGACCTGCGTCGATACCGACGCTGGCAAGATCACCGCCCTCAATCGCGGTGAAATCCCGATTTTCGAGCCCGATCTGGACCGGCTGGTGGCAGCCTCCGTGAGCGCCGGACGGCTCGATTTCACCACCGACCTGGCAGGCCCGGTCGGTGAGGCGGACGCGGTGTTCATCGCGGTCGGCACGCCGTCGCGGCGTGGCGACGGCCATGCCGACCTGACCTACGTCCATGCGGCGGCCCGCGAGATCGCCAGGGCCCTGCAGGGCTTCACCGTCGTCGTAACCAAGTCCACAGTGCCGGTCGGCACCGGCGACGAGGTCGAGCGCATTATCCGCGAGACCAATCCTCAGGCCGATATCGCTGTCGCATCCAATCCGGAATTCCTGCGCGAGGGCGCCGCGATCCGCGACTTCAAGCATCCGGACCGGATCGTGGTCGGAACGTCCGACGAGCGCGCGCGCAAGGTTCTCGGCGAGGTCTATCGTCCGCTGTATCTCAACCAGGCGCCGATCA
>CDFE01038361.1:50431-66839 GCA_000826465.1 Acanthamoeba mauritaniensis | reverse complement strand
GCGGCGCACGGCGGAGCTGATCAAATACGCCGCCAACGCATTCCTCGCGACCAAGATCACCTTCATCAACGAGATGGCGGATCTGTCGGAAAAAGTGGGTGCCGATGTACAGGAGGTTGCGCGCGGCATCGGGCTCGACAACCGCATCGGTCCGAAATTTCTCAACGCCGGTCCCGGCTTCGGCGGCTCGTGTTTTCCGAAGGACACCCGCGCGCTGGTGAAGACCGCACTGGACCACGATGTGCCGCTGCGCATCGTCGAAGCCGTGCTCGCGGTTAACGACAATCGGAAGCGCGCGATGGCGCGCAAGGTCTCGAGCGCGCTCGGCGGCAATTTGCGCGGCAAGACCATCGGTTTGCTGGGTCTGACCTTCAAGCCGGATACTGACGACATGCGCGAAGCGCCGTCGATCCCGCTGGTGACGGGTCTGCTCGATCTTGGCGCCAAGGTGCGCGCCTACGATCCCGCGGGCATGGAGCAGGCCAAGAAGGAACTGCCCGACATTACGTATTGCGAGGACCCTTATGCGGTCGCCAGGGATGCCGATGCGCTGGTGATCGTCACCGAGTGGCGGCAGTTCCGCGCGCTCGATCTGAAGCGGCTCAAGCGCGAGATGGCGACACCCGTGATGGTCGATCTGCGCAACATTTATCGCCGCGACGAGATGGAAGAGCTGGGCTTCACCTACGAGAGCGTCGGGCGCGGGGCGGTTTGAGCTCGAGATTCGCTGCGTCATTGCGAGGAGCGTAAGCGACGAAGCAATCCATTCTTTGGCTCTGGATTGCTTCGCTTCGCTCGCAATGACGGCTATATCTATTCCGATGATCGCTTTCTCCACGCCTCTTCCCATCGACGCTGTTCTCGATGAGCTGACATCGACGCTCGCGCGCAGCAACACCGCGGTTTTGGTCGCTCCGCCCGGCGCGGGCAAGACCACGCGGGTGCCGCTGGCGTTGCTGGATGCAGCATGGGTCGGCAAGAAGAAGATCATCGTGCTGGAACCACGCCGGATCGCCGCGCGCGCTGCAGCCGAGCGCATGGCGCAAACATTGGGAGAGAAAGTCGGCGAGACCGTCGGCTATCGTGTGCGCTTCGGCTCGAAGGTCTCGCGTGCGACCCGGATCGAGGTGGTCACCGAGGGCATCTTCACGCGGCAGATTCTCGACGATCCGGAACTGTCAGGCGTTGCCGCGGTGCTGTTCGACGAATTCCACGAACGCTCGCTCGATGCGGATCTGGGTCTTGCCCTCGCACGCGACGCGCAAACCGGACTACGTGAGGATTTGCGCATCCTTGTGATGTCCGCGACTCTGGACGGTGCGCGGGTGGCGAAGCTGCTCGGTGATGCGCCGGTGATCGCCAGCGAAGGCCGCGCGTTTCCTGTCGATACGCGTTATCTCAGCCGCAAGCCGGACGTGCAGATCGAGCGTCAGATGGCGGACGCCATTGCGACGGCGTTGCGCGCCGACAATGGATCGGTGCTGGCGTTTTTGCCTGGTGCCGCCGAAATCCGCCGCACGCAAACGTTTCTCAGCGAGCGCGTCAGCGATCCGAACACCGAGATCGTGCCGCTGTTCGGCGCGCTCGATGCAGCCGTACAGGATCGCGCGATTTCGCCGCCGCCCAGGGGGCAGCGCAAGGTGGTGCTGGCGACGTCGATTGCGGAGACGTCGCTCACCATCGAGGGCGTTCGGATCGTGGTCGATTCCGGCATGGCGCGAGTGCCGCGTTACGAACCTGACATCGGCCTGACGCGGCTGGAAACCATCCGCGCCTCGCGGGCTGCCGTCGATCAGCGGCGCGGCCGCGCCGGGCGCACCGAGCCCGGTGTGTGTTATCGCCTCTGGGACGAGCCGCAGACGGCATCGCTGGATGCTTATACACGGCCGGAGATTTTGTCGGCAGACCTGTCGTCGTTGGTGCTGGATCTCGCCCATTGGGGCGCGATCGATCCATCGGCGCTGGCGTTCCTCGATCCGCCGCCGCTACCGGCTCTGACCGAAGCGCGCGCGCTGCTGCGTGAATTGAATGCGCTTGATGGGTCCGGCCGGATCACTCCGGAGGGCAACAGTCTACGTGAGCTGGCGCTGCCGCCGCGCCTCGCGCGCATGATCGTGGATTCGCACCGGCTGGGCTCGGGCGATGAGGCTGCGTTGATCGCCGCCGTTCTCACCGAGCGCGGCCTCGGCGGCGACAGCGCCGATCTCGATGCGCGGCTGAATCAGTTCCGCCGCGACCGTTCGCAGCGCGCGCAAAGCGCGCGGCAGCTTGCGGAGCGCTGGGCGAAACAGGTCGCGCATCCTTCTCCCTCCCCCCTGGTGGAGGAGGGCCGGGGAGGGGGGTCTGTATCTTCGAATGCGCGAAAGAATACCCCCACCCCCAACCCCTCCCCGCAAGGGGGAGGGGAGTTAGGCACCGGCCTCATGCTGGCCCTGGCGTTTCCGGATCGCGTGGCGCGCAATCGTGGCAATGGATCGTTCGTACTGGCGAACGGGCGCGGCGCGAGCGTCGAGCAGACCTCCGCGCTGGCGAAGTCACCGTATATCGCGGTCGCCGAACTGACCGGGACGGCGGCGAACGGACGCATCCTGCTGGCGGCGCCGATCACGCAGACCGAGATCGAGGCGCAGTTCGCCGATCACATCCAGACCGATGACGAGATCACGTTCGACCGATCCGCCATGGCGCTGCGCGCACGGCGCAGGAAGAAGCTTCACGCGATCACACTGTCGGAGCAAACTTTACAGGTCTCGCCCTCGGCGGACACCGCACGTGTGCTGGCGGATGGCTTTGCCGCTGCGGGGCTGGACCGGTTGCCGTGGTCGAAGCCGCTGAAGCAATGGCGCGACCGCGTGATGTTCCTGCGCGCGGCATCGCCTGAAGGCTGGCCTGATCTTTCCCACACCGCACTGGCGGATACGCGTGGGGTTTGGCTCGTGCCCGCACTGTTCGACAAAACGTCGCTTGCAAATTTTTCCGCGGGCGATCTGTCCGACGCGCTGATGAATCTGCTGCCGTGGGACATGCGCGCGCGGCTCGATCGCGAAGCGCCGACGCATTTCGAGGCGCCGACGGGGACGTCGCTCCCGATCGACTATGAAGCCGAGCAGGGACCGACCATTGCTGTCAGATTGCAGGAACTGTTCGGGCTCAACGTGCATCCGTCGATCGCGAAGGGGAAGATTCCGCTGGTGCTCGAGTTGCTGTCGCCCGCGCATCGTCCGGTGCAGGTGACGCGCGATCTGCCGGGTTTCTGGCGCGGGTCCTATGCCGCGGTGCGCTCCGATCTGCGCGGGCGTTACCCGCGTCACCCGTGGCCGGAGGACCCCGCGTCCGCGCAGCCGACGCGGCGGGTCAAGCCGCGCGGAACGTAAAGTGGCCTTGGGCGGGATTCCAGAGACGCATTTTAACGCTTCCCTCACCCTTATTTAGGAAAAAGCCGCCTTTGCTGATGTCGGACCGTCAACTTTCGGCCCGCCGTGATGGGGTTCCCGTAAGCTTTTGCGCGGGACCGGTGAGTACAGGTGTATGCGTTATGCGTAGCATCATGATTCTGGCGGCCATTTTGATCGTGTTTGGCACGTCCATGGCGAAAGTCGCGGACCAGATGACGTCAGAGAAGGCGCAGGCCCACTCCGTCGACAAGGCGAAGGCCATGAATGCCTTCGCGTCGGTGCAGCCGAAAACCACCGGAAATGCCGGTCTTCGCAGCGTTACGGTTTCGCGCGACAGCCGCGGCCATTTCCAGACCGAGGGCCGCGTCGATGGCCGCCGGCTTGGTTTCATGGTCGATACCGGTGCATCAGTCATCGCGCTGAACGAAACGTCGGCGGCGCTGATCGGCGTCCGGCCACGGCCCAGCGAGTACACCGCGAATGTGTCCACGGCCAACGGATCGATCAAGGCGGCGCGCACGCGGCTTGCGATGGTCGATATCGGCGGGCTTGTGGTGCGCGACGTCGATGCCCTGGTGCTGCCCGACGAAGCACTGTCGGAAAACCTGCTCGGCCTGTCGTATCTGTCAAAGCTCAGGCGCTACGAGTTTGCCGGCGGCAAGCTGGTGATGGAGCAGTAATTCGCATTTCTGCGATTGAATCGCCGTCATTGCGAGGAGCGCTTGCGACGAAGCAATCCAGTTTCCATGCTCGCAGCTCTGGATTGCTTCGCTTGCGCTCGCAATGACAACTACATCCGCCGGAACACCACGCTCAGATTGTTCGCCGGCATTTCGGTGATCGCCGGTGCTGAGAATCCCTCGGTACGCGCCAATTCCGCGACAGCTTCCAGATCGCGCAAGCCCCACTCTTCGTTCCGCGCTTTGAGACTTGCGTCGAACGCCTCGTTGCTTGGCGCGGTGACCACATCCGCTCGCCGGTAAGGCCCGTACAGATACAGCGGCGCGCCATCGCGCAGCAGTTTCGCGCAGCCGCGTATCAAGCCCTCGGTCGCCTGCCACGGGGAAATATGGATCATGTTGATGCAGAGGATGGCGTCGGCTGCCGTCACCGGCCAGTGGTTTGACAATGCATCCAGCATCACAGGCGGGCGTACGTTGGAAAGGCCGCTGTCCAGCGTCCATGCCTCGATGCTTTGCAGCGCTGCGTCTTCGGGGTCGGACGGCTGAAACGTCAAACCCGGAAAGGCCCGTGCAAAATGCACGACATGCTCACCGGAGCCGCTGGCGATCTCAAGCACGAGCCCGGATAAGGGCAGCACGCCGCGCAGCACCTCGAGAATGGCGTCGCGGTTGCGCAAGGTGGCGGGATATTCAAGGCGGCGGTCGATCATGCGCGTCCGATCTGAATGAAAGCTGTACGGGTTGGTGGTCCGATTCCAACATTCGGCTCCCGTTTCGGCAGGCGCTTTGCGAATGTTGGAATCAAAGGACCACCAGTAATATAAGTTTCTGGTGGAGTTTGGATTTGACATTCGCGAAGCAAGCTGCGGCGGGTGGGGTCGCGAATGTCAAATCCAACTCCACCAGGCGCTAATATGCCGTAATTCGTTCGTAAATGCTTGGCTCCCGCCTTTCCACGGTTCCAAGCATTCGCTAAAGCTGCTGGATATCGTCCGCCCGCATTGTCACGAGGCCATCTGAATGTTTCCGAAGCCGAAGCCCGAACTGATTCCGAACACCTATGCCTATGAATCCGAGCCGATGGTGAAGGCGACGGGTTTCCGCGAATACGACGCGCGCTGGCTGTTCGGAAAAGAAATCAACCTGATGGGGATTCAGGCGCTGGGCATGGGTCTCGGCACCCTGATCGCCGAGATGGGGCAGAAGCAGGAAATTGTCACCGCACACGATTTCCGCGGCTATTCCGCCTCGATCAAATACGCGCTGATCTCGGGCCTGCTGGCATCAGGTTGCAAGGTTCACGACATCGGCCTTGCGGTGACGCCGATGGCGTACTTCGCGCAATTCGAACTCGACGTGCCCTGCGTCGCGATGGTCACCGCCTCGCACAACGACAACGGCTGGACCGGCGTGAAAATGGGCGCGAACCGCCCGCTGACTTTCGGTCCGGACGAGATGACCCGGCTGAAGGAGATCGTCCTCAATGCCGATTTCAAGCTCAAGCCCGCGGGCTCGTATCACTTCGTCGAGAATTTTCCGGCGCGCTATATCGCCGATCTCACCAAGCGCCCCAAACTCAAGCGCAAGCTGAAGGTGGTGGTCGCCTGCGGCAACGGCACCGCAGGCGCGTTCGCGCCGAAGGTGATGGAAGCGATCGGCTGCGAGGTGATTCCGCTCGACGTGGAGCTTGATCATACTTTCCCGAAGTACAATCCGAATCCTGAAGATATGGAAATGCTGCACGCGATCCGCGATGCCGTGCTCGAACATAAGGCCGATGTCGGCCTCGGGTTCGACGGCGACGGCGACCGCTGCGGCGTGGTCGACAACACCGGCGAGGAAATCTTCGCCGACAAGGTCGGCGTGATGCTGGCGCGGGATATGTCCGCGATCCACAAGAACGCGCAGTTCGTGGTCGACGTGAAATCGACTGGCCTGTTCGTGACCGATCCGGTCCTGCAGAAGCAGGGCGCGCATACGACCTACTGGAAGACCGGCCATTCCTACATGAAGCGCCGCACCCACGAGTTGAAGGCGCTCGCCGGTTTCGAGAAGTCCGGGCACTTCTTCTTCAACGCGCCGGTCGGCCGCGGTTATGACGACGGTCTCGTTTCCGCGATTGCGGTGTGCGAGATGCTGGACCACGCGCCGGGCAAGACCATGGCGGACCTCAAGGACGCGCTGCCGAAGACCTGGTCGTCGCCCACCATGTCACCGCACTGCTCCGACGAGACCAAATATGGCATCGTCACGCAGGTGGTGAAGCACTTCGAGGATCTGGAGGCGAAGGGCGCCAAGGTCGCCGGTCAGCCGATCCGCGATCTGGTCACGGTCAACGGCGTGCGCGTCACCTGCGAGGATGGCAGCTGGGGTCTGGTGCGCGCTTCGAGCAACAAGCCGGAGCTTGTGGTTGTGGTCGAGAGCCCGGTCTCGGAGCAGCGCATGCGCGACATGTTCGAGGCGATGGATTCGGTGCTGCGCACCCATCCGGAAGTCGGCGAATACAATCAGAAGATCTGACGCGCAAAGCGCCGGTCGCGGTTGCTTCAGGGCTTTCTGCATTCCGAGTAGAAAATGCCGTTTGCGGCCCGAATCTGTTCGAGGCACTGGTTGGTACCGATGATCGGTCCAGCCACGCTGAAATCATAAGCGATGCCTTTGACGACAAGTGCGTAGCGCCCAGCTTCGAGAATGAAGTTTGGATCTTCGGGCCGGATTTCGTACATGTCCGGATTATCCCTGACGGGTGCAACCTTATAGGGGAACGCTACGTTGCGGATCACCCAGGCCTCTTCCGCGTTGCTGAGCTTCGGTTTCCCGTCTTCAAACGACATCGCTCGCACGATGCGTGCGACCACGCGAACTTCAGCGCTGTCCGGCGTGCTGCCCGCGGTCTCCCTGCGAAATACGATGAAGCTCGCGCGGCCGTTGGGAAGTATCGTGGACGGGGGCTTTCTGATTTCACCGGATATCGCAACCCTGCGGTCAGGAGCGCGTCCCGGCAATGCCTCAAGGCTGAACAATTTCTCCTCCGCCAAGGCATAAGTACCAAAGGATGCCGGCAGGAGCGGATTGATCGGTGTCGCTACAACGGCAGTCGGAGCTGCAGCCGGCTGCGCAGACTTGGCGATTGCATTTTTTGCGGGAGCCTGATCGGGAAGCTGACCGATCTGCCATTTAAGAGACGACAAATTCGCCAGATTGAACGTCGCATTTTTTGAGTAGAGGGCGGCGATCAGGACGGCAACCATCACGGTCAGCAAGATACCAGCCCGCAGCAGCATGCCCGTTGAGCGGGTTCTGCGTTCGATTATGCCGGGCGTGGATTCCGGTTCGTTCGACGATCCAAGAAGCGGGGTCGATGCTCGGGTCATGCCATGTTCTGCGCCGGCGTCCGCCAGTGAGAACAGTGCGGGAGATGGCAGTTGCCCGGCACCAATTGGGGCCTGTAGTTTCTGCGCGAGGATTGAATCCTTCCGTGCTGAAAACTCTTCGACACCCTGGATTGCTGTTTCGAGTGCGTGTCTCATTTGCCTGCGCTCACCGGGACTGGCGGCGGAGACCAGTTGTCCGGCGAGCTTGGCGCGTGCGAGTTCGTAGATAACGGCGCGCAACTGGACCGGATCGTCTTTGACCGAGTTCACCATGCGCGAGAGGACCAGCGCAAAATCCACCGCCATGGCGATCGGATCGTCGGCCGTCTCGGCGTCAGACCTTTTTGATATATCGTCCATCAGGTCGACCGGTCATTTGCGCGGCGCCCGTGATGGGCCACGATTTAATTCACGGCGAAGGAGAACGGCGCCCGCTTTGGCGCTTCCGGTCGCCTTGGGCAATACCGAATGCTATCCATCGCTTTGAGATACATCAAGTAATTGGTAGCCAATGGCTGGCGTAAGTTCATGAATCTGCAGCCGAAGGCAGGCAAGGTTAAGAAGCCGCGGCTTCCTTTCGCCAACAGAGTGCTGCGCCGCAGGGCGCGCAGGCACAGGTGCTCTAAGTAACAGGCCGGGTAAGCGGCCTGTTACAGATTGGTTTTTGCTAGGGTGTTTACGCCGCGCTGATTGCCGGCACCGGCAGCGCCGTCACCGACTTGATCTTTTCCATCGCAAAGCGTGAAGTGACGTTCTTCAGCGCGACCGCACTGATGAGTTTCTTGTAGAAGATGTCGTAGCTCTGCATGTCGGCGACGACCACGCGCAGCATGTAATCGACATCGCCCGCCATGCGATAGAACTCCATCACCTCGGGCATGGCGCTGACAGCGTCGGCGAATTTCTTCAGCCAGGCGTCGGAGTGATCGCCGCTTTCCACCGACACGAACACCGAGATCCCGAGGCCGATCTTGTTCTGATCGACCAGTGCCACGCGGCGCAGGATGATGCCCTCGGCTTCCATGCGCTGGATGCGCTTCCAGCACGGCGTCGAGGAGAGCCCGACCCGGTCGCCGATTTCGGCCACCGACAGCGAGGCGTCGTCCTGGAGCACAGTCAGAATTTTGCGATCGATCGCGTCAAGGCGGCGCGGAGCGTCAACAATTGCTACAGCAGCGTCAGACATTAGAAGAACTTTCTTCCACATATGAGGTCTACACACCTCATATATAGAAAATCTTTCTATGACAAGCTCGGATTTGCGGCTTTAGAGAGCCTCTATGCGGGGAGGGTGACCGTGCTGGCGGCCAAAAGGGCATCGACTTCAACGCGTTGTGGAGAGCCAAAGGCGCCGCCGAAGCGGGTGCATTTGAGGGCGGCTGTCGCCGAGGCGAATCGCATGGCTTGTTCCAGCGGCTGGCCTTCGGCGATCGCGAGGGCGAACGCGCCGTGGAATGCGTCGCCCGCGCCCAGCGTATCGACGGTGTGAACCGGAAACGCCGGCATCTGTCGGGGTTGGCCTTGCTGGTCGAGCCATATCACGCCCTTGGCGCCCGAGGTGACGCCGAGCAATGCCGGGGTCACCTGTGCGATCTTGCGCAGGGCGGTCACGTCGTCGCTTTCGCCGGCGGTAGCGTGCAACGCGTCCGCTGAAAAGACGATGTGCGAGGCGACCTGCAACAGCCCTTCGCGCATCGACATCATCCGGTCGCCGTCGATGACGACGGGAATGCCGCGGCGTTTCGCTTCTGCGCACACATCGGTCCCGAACTCCGCACAGCGGCTTTCGATCAGAATGGCGTGGCAGTCGGCGAGGAGAGTGTCCGAGGGTGGCAGCGCCACGGTCCACAGTTTCGGATCGCGGAAAGTGGCGATGGTGCGCTCGCCGCTCGGATCGATCAGGACGCTGGAGATCGGCGTCACCACATCATCGACGACCACAAGGCCGCTGGTGTCGATGCCTTCACTCCTGAATTGATCCTCGATGATGGCATTGCTCGCGGCCAACGCACCGCCGATCGGTCCTGTGAGCAGAACACGGCCGCCGAGACGCGAGATCGAAATCGCGGCGTTGGGTGAATTACCGCCCGCGACCTCAACGAACTCGCTGGCATATTCCTTCTGGCCGCGTGCGGGAACTTCCGGCACGCGAAAAATCAGATCGCGCACCGGCATGCCGATGCAGATGATGCGTGGTGATGTGTTGCGTGCTTGATTGTGGATATTCACTGACACTGCGCCTCGTCCGACATGGCCTGTAATCAAGACAATCGATGACACGCGATGCGGTTCCCGTTCAAGGGAACCGTCAGGACTCACGCTGTTTGTGCGATCCAGTTCGCCAGAAGGTGATGTGCGATTGCGACCGGATGAGGGCCTGTCATTCCCTCGGGATGGTTCCTTGCAAGCATCGCCACGGCTTCGTCACGGCTGAACCAGCGTGCATCTTCAAGCTCGGTCTTGTCGACAACGATGTCGGTCGTTGTGGCGCGCGCGGTGCAGCCGATCATCAGCGATGAGGGATAAGGCCATGGCTGCGTCATGTAATAGTGCACATCGGTGCAATGGATGCCGGCCTCTTCGAGGATTTCGCGCTGGACGGCCTGCTCGATGGTTTCCGCCGCTTCGACGAATCCGGCAAGGCATGACCACATGGTCGGTGGAAATTGCGACTGGCGTCCCATCAGGCACTTGTCGCCCGCCGTTACCAGCATGATCACGACGGGATCGGTGCGCGGAAAATGCTCGGTCTTGCAGGTGGGACACACGCGCTTCCAGCCGCCGTCCGCCATGGCCGAGCGCGCGCCGCAATTGGCGCAGAAGCCGTGGCGCTGATGCCAGCTCACCAGCGATTTTGCCATCGCGATGGTGGAGAGTTCGCGCGCCGGAATTGCGCCGCTCGCCGCGACTGCACGCAGATTTTCCACGCCAACGTCCTCACGGCCCATCAGGTCCTCGGCGGCGGCGGCGCTGATGCCCATGCCGAAAATCGCGGCGCCCTCGTGCAGGCCGAGAAAGATGGTGCCGGGATTGGCGCCGAACTTGTGTGCCTCTTCCAAAGTCAGCAGGGCGCGGGGACCATCGGCGCCCTGTGTCACCACCAGCGAATCGCGATGGACCACATAGGCCCGCGCGTTGCGGTGGGTTTCCAGCGCGAACAGTCTTTCGGCGTCGGTGCGGACATGCGCCGCGCGGTCGATCGGATGAGATACGAAGCCCGGCTGTCCGAGCGGAAAGGGATCATTTTTTGTTGTCATTGATTTCAGCTCAGCCAGATCTTGCGGCGAAGCGCCGCGATGAATGTCTCAACTTCCTGCGGATCGTGGGCCAGTGGTGGCGCCACGCCCCAGACCGGCCGCGGCCAGGCGGCGTCCGAGGTCCGGCGTGCAATGATATGAACGTGCAACTGCGGAACGACATTGCCCAGCGCCGCGATGTTCATCTTGTCGGGCTTGGTAACCTCTTTCAGCACGCGCGCGACGCGGTTGATCTCGGTCATCAGTTGGGCCTGTTCCACCTCATCCAGGTCGATGATCTCGATGGCGTTGGCGCGGCGCGGCACCAGCAGCAGCCATGGATAGTTCGCATCCTTGATGACGAGCACCCGCGACAGCGGCAGGTCGCCGATGTTGATGGTGTCTTTTTCGAGGGTTGAATGAAGCGACCAGGCAGAGGCGGACATGTGATTTCCCTAGTGATCCGGTTCTGACATTCGTATCGAATCCTTCGCGGGCCCTTGTACGAATGTCAGAACCAAAGGATCACTGGAATCATAACTTGCTAGTGTTCTTCGTATTCGACGTTCGCTCGGGAGGTGCCGGACAATAAAGCGAACGTCGGATACGGGACACTAGCGGTTCCGGCAATTTTGCAGAGAGCGGGGCCGTGAACAACACCTGTCATGCCCGGTTATGCGCGGGGCATCCATGCCCTTGCGGAATCGGGGCGGATGGATGCCTGCTGAGAACGATCCGTCCTGAAAACGGCCGATTTCGCAAGCCGAAACAACGTGGTGCGAAGTGCCGCCGCGCGCTTGCTTTCCGGCGCTTTTGGCCCCAAATAGGGACCGGGAGATTGGCGGTGGACGAGCCACTCGCCAACCGGGTCAGGTCCGGAAGGAAGCAGCCCTAACGAGGTCCGGATCGGGTCGCTCGTCAGTCTCCTACCTCTCTTTTTTCGTGCGTCCGCAGCGGCGCAACGCGCGCCCGGCGTGCTCAATCGCGGATCGATTGATGACCGATGCTGACATTGCCGGCGCGACTGCGGACGATCAGCCGGGTTTCGAACTCGGCGGAGCGCCAGCCTCCTCGACGGCTTCGGGGTCCGGCTATCGCGTCCTCGCGCGCAAATACCGTCCCGGCACATTCGAGGATCTGATCGGCCAGGAAGCCATGGTCCGCACCATCTCGAATTCGTTCGAGGCGGGACGCGTTCCGCAGGCCTGGATTCTCACCGGCGTGCGCGGCGTCGGCAAGACCACGACCGCGCGCATTCTCGCCCGCGCGCTGAATTACGAATTGCCGGATGGCTCGGTCAAAGGGCCGACCATCCACATGCCGAAGATGGGCGTGCATTGCCAGGCGATCATGGAAAGCCGGCACATCGACATTCTCGAAATGGACGCAGCGTCGCATACCGGCATCGACGACGTGCGGCAGATCACCGACGGCGTGCGCTATGCGCCCTCCAGCGCGCGCTACAAGGTCTACATCATCGACGAAGTCCACATGCTCTCGGAGAAGGCGTTCAACGCCTTCCTGAAGACTCTGGAAGAACCGCCCGAGCACGCCAAATTCGTGTTCGCCACCACCGAAATCCGCAAGGTGCCGGTCACGGTGCTGTCGCGCTGCCAGCGCTTCGATCTCAGACGCGTCGAATCCGATGTGCTGATGGCGCATCTGGCGAGCATCGCGGACAAGGAAGGCGTCAAGACCGAACCGGAGGCACTGGGATTGATCGCGCGGGCCGCGGAAGGCTCGGTGCGCGATTCGCTGTCGCTGTTCGATCAGGCGATCGCGCATGCGGCGGGCATGGTACGAGCCGAGGACGTGCGGCAGATGCTGGGCCTCGCGGATCGCACCCGCGTGATCGATCTGTTTCAGTCGCTGGCGAGCGGAGACATCGCCGCCGCGTTCAAGGAATTCCGTGATCAGTACGATACTGGCGCCGATCCGGTGGTGGTTCTCAGCGATCTCGCCGAGTTCGTGAACTTCGTCACGCGCGTGAAGGTCGTGCCGTCGACGGCGGACAATCTGGCGCTGGGCGAAACGGAACGCACACGCGGCCGTGATTTCGCGGCCAAGCTTTCGATGCGCGTGCTGTCGCGGATGTGGCAGATGCTGCTCAAGGGCATCGCCGAGGTGCAGGCGGCGACCCGGCCGCAGGCCGCTGCCGAAATGGTGCTGGTGCGCATCGCCTATGTGTCCGATCTGCCGACGCCGGACGAAGCGATCAAGATGATCGATGCCAGCGGTGGCGCGCCGCCCGCGCTCGGCGGTAATGGTGTCGGCAATGCCGCGCCACGAGGCCCGTCCGCGACGCTGTCGTCAGGTGGCGATGACGGTTCGCAGTTGCGCGCGGTGGCGTCCAGTCCGCGACCCGCGCTCGATATTTCGCCGCGTCCACAGATGAGCGCACCTGCGCCCGCGCCCGTTACGGTGGAAGCTGCGCCGGTGCTGCGGCTGACGACGTTCGCTGAGATCGTGGCGATCGCAGGCGAAAAACGTGATCTGCAGATCAAGTCCGCCCTGGAAGCCGATATGCGGCTGGTGCGCATCGAAGACGGCAGGCTCGAAGTCTCTTTGGAACGCAGCGCCGCGCGCTCCGTTGTTAATGAACTGTCGCGCAAGCTCGAACAGTGGACCGGACGGCGCTGGACCGTAATCGTGTCCAATGAACCCGGCCAGCCGACGTTGCGCGCGCAAGCACAGGCGGCGAAGGAGAAGCTCACCGACGGCGTTCATGCCGACCCGCGCGTGCAGGCGGTCATGGCGAAATTTCCGGGCACGCAGGTGATCGACGTACGGCGCATTGCGCCGGATGCCGGTACGGGCGCGGATGATTCCGGACCCGTCGCTGCGGCCGAAGAAGACGACGATCTCTAACTCAATTCGATAAAGGACCGTTCATGGCTGATTTTCTCGGCATGATGAAACAGGCGGCGCAGCTCCAGTCCAAGATGAAGGCGCTGCAGGACGAACTTGAAACCGTCGAGGTTGAAGGCACCTCCGGCGGCGGGCTCGTCAGCGTGCGTATGACAGCGAAGGGCGAAGTGAAGGCCGTGAAGATCGATCCGTCGCTGGTTAAAGCGGAGGAGCGTGAAATTCTCGAGGACCTGCTGGTGACGGCGCATAACGATGCGCGCCGCAAGGCCGAAGCCGCCATGCAGGAAAAGATGCAGACGCTGACCGGCGGCCTCGGCCTGCCGCCGGGACTGGGCCTCGGCTAGAGACGTGATGCGTCTTCTCAATGTGAAAATGCTCTGATGGTATCATCCGTCGCCGGTCCCGAAATCGAACGCCTGATCCAGCTGCTGGCGCGGCTGCCGGGACTTGGCCCGCGCTCGGCGCGGCGCGCGGCACTGCATCTGATCAAGAAACGCGAAGCGCTGATGACCCCGCTCTCGTCGGCTCTGCAAGTCGCGATTGAGAAGATTCAGGTCTGCAACACCTGCGGCAATATCGATACGCAGAATCCCTGCACGGTCTGCACCGACACCCGGCGCGATCCCTCGATCATCGTGGTGGTGGCGGATGTCGCTGATCTTTGGGCGCTCGAACGCGCTCATGCCACAAATGGTTTTTATCACGTGCTCGGCGCAACGCTGTCGCCGCTCGATGGCGTCGGTCCGCAGGATCTGACCATCGACGCGCTGGTCCAGCGCGCGCTCGACCCCCGGGTCACCGAAATCATCCTCGCGCTCAACGCAACAGTCGATGGCCAGACCACCGCGCACTACATCACCGACCTGTTGCAGGATGCCAACGTCAAGGTCACACGGCTGGCGCACGGCGTGCCGGTCGGTGGCGAGCTTGACTATCTCGACGAAGGGACCCTGTCGGCTGCCATGCGGCAGCGGACGCTGTTCTGATCCACTCTGAAACTGAATTCACAAAATGGAAGCCGCATGATTCTCCGCCTGTTCGCGAATGTGTCCGCAATGCTTGTCGCGGGTTGCCTTGCTGTCCTGATGTCCTCAAGTGCGTTCGCGCAGCAGAAGGCCAAGCCGATCAACACCGGCGAAGTGTTGTCGGGCGAACTGACCGCGATGCGCTCCGGGCCGAAGAAGAAGCGCGTCATTACGTATCAGTTGAAAAGCGAGCCACGGCGGCTGCCGGGGCCGACCGGCCAGTGCAACCTGGAAACCGGTCCCGAGACGTTTCAGATCGTGACCAACAGCGACGCCGAGGCGGCGGCGCTAAAACCGTATATCGGCAAGAGCATTGCGCTGAAGGCCAACGAGATGGCCTGTGCGCAGGCCGCCGGGCAGTTGAGCGACGCCATCGTCACCAAGTGGAGCGTTGTGACCAAGCACTAGACGGCGGTGGGATCGGCGTTGCGCCGTCCCAATGTCTCGAAATGTCCGCGCCGTTGCAGCCACGCCAGCAGGATCAGGCTCGGCACCGCAACCAGCACGCTGAGCACAAAGAACGCCGGCCAGCCGGTGGCCTGCGCCACATAGCCGGCGCCTGCCGAGAGATAGGTCCGGCCGATCGCCGCGAACGCGGTGAGCAGCGCATACTGGGTCGCGGTGTGCAGCGGGCTCTGGCACAGCGACGACAGATAAGCGACGAAAATCACCGTACCGATCGCACCGGTGAAATTCTCCACCGTGATCGCCAGCGCCAGCGCCCACTGGTTCAGCCCGACAAAAGCCAGCCATGCAAAGGCAAGGTTCGAGACCGCCTGAAGCACGCCTCCGGTCCAGAGACATGCTTCCAGCGACCACGCGCGCGCGAGAAAGCCTCCGGCGAATCCGCCGATCAGTGTCGCGGCGAGCCCGACGCCTTTGACGATGGCGGCGTAATCGTTGCGGGTGAAGCCGAGATCGATCACGAACGGCGCCGTCATGGTGCCGGAAAATGAATCCGTGAACTTGTAGAGAATGACAAACGCGAGAACCGCCCAGACGTCTTTCCGGGTCAGGAATTCGGTGAAGGCGCCGACGGCCGCAGCGATAACGCGGGTGATCGCGCTCTCGCCGCTGGTGGCTTCCTCGGCGCGGCGCGACTGTTCGGGTTCGGTGGCGACGAGGGCTGCGATCATTCCGATCAGCACCATCGCGGCCATTGCGATGTAGCCCCACATCCAGGCGATGGATTTGGTCAGGCCGGTGGCCTCAAATCCGCTGACCAGAAACAGCGCGCCGGCGGTCGAGATCAGCATCCCGACGCGATAGGCCGCGACATAGGACGCCATGCCGGCAGCCTGCTCTCTCTCGGGCAGGCTCTCGACACGGAAAGCATCGACCACAATGTCTTGCGTCGCCGAGGCGGCGGCGACCAGCAATGCGCCGAGGGCGACATAGAACGGCGAGCGCGCCGGGTCGGTCAGCGCCAGCAGCAGGATCGCTCCGATCAGCAACAGTTGCGCGAACACCAGCCAGCCGCGTCGCCGTCCAAGGAGGCGCGTCAGCAGCGGCACATGCAGCGCGTCCACCAGCGGCGCCCAGAGAAATTTCAGTGTGTAGGGCGTGCCGACCAGGGCGAACAGGCCGATGGTGCCGAGATCGACACCGGATTCGCGCATCCATACCAGCAGCGTCGAGCCGGACAGCGCCAGCGGCAGCCCCGACGAGAAGCCGAGAAACAGCACGATGAGCACGCGCTTTTGCAGATAAACGGCCAGCGCCTCACGCCACGAGGCGCGGGGAGCAGGGGTCATTTGGGCGGCTTCAGGTGCTGTCATGCAGGGGTGTTAGCAGATTCGGGCCGCTTCTCCCTCTCCCCGTTCTTAC
>CDFE01038361.1:37358-50422 GCA_000826465.1 Acanthamoeba mauritaniensis | reverse complement strand
GAGATCACGAAGAAGCCCCTCACCCGACGCTTTCGCTGCGCTCAGGCGTCGACCTCTTCCCGCACGCGGGGAGAGGTGAGGAAAGCGCGTGATGTATCCCGCCTTCAAGGGGACGACATCGCATATGTGGTGGGTGTCGCGGGCGATCGCAGACGAAATTATTCCCCCGCCTGCAGCTTGCGGAGCGGATGGGCCGGGAACAGATCGGTGCCGCCGGACGCAACGACACGCGGCGCGTCAGTCGGCTCGCTGCCCTTGCTGAAATCCAGTTCCTTGATGCGGCCGGCGCGCTTTTCGATCTTGTCCGCGGAAATCAGGATCTGCCGCACGTCCTCGTTCACATTGCCGAAATCTTTCTGCAGCTTGAGCACACGCTCACGCAGCCGTCCGAGATCGTCCGACATGTGCATGACTTCGGTGCGGATCAGGTCGGCGGCGTCGCGCATCCGCGCGTCCTTCAGGATCTGCTGCATCACCTGGATCGCCAGCATCAGCAGCGACGGCGACACCAGCACGATCCGTGCGCGATAGGCCTTCTGGATCACGTCGTCGAAGCCGTCGTGAATTTCCGCATAAACCGACTCCGACGGCACGAACATCAGGGCGGTGTCCTGCGTTTCGCCCGGAATGAGATATTTGTCGGCGATGTCGGTGACGTGCTTCATCACGTCCTGCCGCAGCCGCTGCGTGGCGTATTTCTTCTCGTCGTCGCTGCGCGCATCGCGCAGGGCGGTCACGGCTTCAAGCGGAAATTTCGCATCGACGCACAGCGGCCGCTGGTCGGGCAGGAATATCACGCAATCCGGCCGCTTGTTGTTGGACAGCGTGTGCTGGAATGCGAAGGAGCCCTTCGGCATGCCGTCCTGCACGATGGCTTCCATACGCGCCTGCCCGAATGCGCCGCGCGACTGCTTGTTGGCGAGCACGTCGCGCAGGGTCGTGACCTGCGAGGTGAGGTCGGTAAGATTCTTGTGGGCGTTGTCGATGATGCCGAGGCGTTCGTGCAGGACGCGGAGACTGTCCATCGTGCTGCGCGTGGTCTGTTCCATGGACTGGCCGACCTTGTGGGTCACCGAATCCAGCCGTTCGTTGACGGCGCGCGACATTTCCGCCTGACGTCCCACCAGCGCCTGACCCATTTCCGCGACACGGCCGGTGGATTCGTTCTGCATGCGCAGGACTTCGGCGAGCCTTTCCTCCAGTTCGTCGGCGCGTACCGCCTGCGCCATGGCGGCCTCCGCACCCTTGCGGCCAGAGCGGGCGATGACGATGGCGATAGCCAGCAGCAACAGCAGCGCCAGCGCGCCGAATGCGATCAGGGCGGCGCCCACGCGAACCGGCACATCGCCGGCCATGAAAAGGATCTCGTTCATGCCGCCTTTGTAGCGCGATTCGTGGCGAAATGCGAACGAATAGGGAACGTATTATGGTTAACAACTCCTTGATTTTCATGGTTAATCGTCGATTAACGGCATTCGCTTCGGGTCAAGCGTCTGACGCCACAACGGGTTTGACCGCGGCGAGCGCTCCCATTACATCGCGCCCATGGCCAATCGCGACATCATCATCCTTCCCGACAAGCAACTGCGGCTGATCTCAAAGCCCGTTGAAAAGATCACGCCGGAGATCCGGGCGCTCGCCGACGACATGTTCGAAACCATGTATGACGCGCCGGGCATCGGCCTGGCCGCGATCCAGGTCGCGGTGCCGCTGCGGCTGATCACCATGGACCTTTCCAAGAAGGAGGGGGAAAAGGAACCGCGCGTCTTCATCAATCCCGAAATCTTGTCGTCGTCCGAAGAGCTCTCGGTCTACGAAGAGGGCTGTCTCTCGATCCCGGAATACTACGAAGAGGTCGAGCGGCCGGCGCGGGTGCGCGTGCGCTTCATGGACATCGACGGCAAGATCCACGAAGAGGACGCCGAGGGGCTTTATGCTACCTGCATCCAGCACGAGATCGATCATCTCAACGGCGTGCTGTTCGTGGATTATCTCTCCAAGCTCAAGCGCGACCGTGTGATGAAGAAGTTCACCAAGGCCGCCAAGCTCGCGGCGAAATAGGCCGGAGCTTTTGATGCCGCTTCGTCTGATCTTCATGGGTACGCCGGACTTCGCGGTGCCGACGCTGCTGACGCTCGCGGACCACGGTCACGAGATCGCGGCGGTGTATACGCGTGCGCCGAAGCCGGCGGGGCGCGGCATGAAGCTGCAGGCGACACCGGTGGAGCAGGCCGCGCGCCAACTGGGCATTCCGGTGCTGACGCCGAAGACTCTGAGGACGCCCGAAGCCGAAGCGGAGTTTCGTTCTCACAATGCCGATGCGGCCGTTGTTGTGGCCTATGGCATGATCCTGCCGCAGAACATTCTCGAAGCCGTGCCACTCGGCTGTTTCAATCTGCATGCGTCGTTGTTGCCGCGCTGGCGCGGCGCCGCGCCGATCAACCGCGCCATCATGGCAGGCGATGACGAGTCCGGCGTCATGGTGATGAAGATGGATGTCGGACTCGATACCGGCGACGTCGCGATGGCGGAGCGCCTGCCGATCACCGACACGATGACGGCAAGCGATCTGCACGACGCGCTGGCGCCGCTGGGCGCAGACCTGATGGTGCGCGCAATGGGCGGGCTGTCGCGCGGCGGCCTGCAACTGACCAAGCAAAGTGAGCAGGGCGTCACTTACGCCGCAAAGATCGACAAGGCCGAGGCGCGGATCGACTGGGCCAAATCCGCGCGCGAGGTGCTGCGGCATATCCACGGCCTGTCGCCGTTTCCCGGTGCATGGTTCGAGATCGTCATCGACGGCGAGCCGGTGCGCATCAAGGTGCTGCGCTGTGAGTTGGCCAAGGGCTCGGGCGCGCCGGGCGATCTGCTGGACGACAAGCTCACCATTGCCTGCGGAGATGGTGCAATCCGGATTCTGGAATTGCAGCGCGCCGGAAAGCCGCTGATGAAGGCTGATGCCTTCCTGAACGGTACGCCGCTCAAGCCGCCGCTGCGTGTGAGCTGATGCCCCGCTACAAGCTCATCATCGAGTATGACGGCACGCCCTACTGCGGCTGGCAGTATCAGGACAATGGGCCATCGGTGCAGGGCGCACTGGAGGCTGCTGTTAAAGCGATGACCGGCGATGACGTGCGGGTCAACGGCGCGGGCCGCACGGACGCTGGCGTCCATGCGCTCGGACAGGTCGCGCATATCGATCTTGTGAAAGACTACAAGGCGGATCGCGTACGCGATGCGCTCAATGCGCATCTGCGGCCAAATCCGATCGGCGTACTGTCGGCGGAGATCGTGCCGGAGACGTTCGATGCGCGGTTCTCCGCGACCAAGCGTCACTATATCTACCGCATCGTCAACCACCGGGCCAATCTCGCGCTCAAGGTCGGGCATGCGTGGCGCGTGGCGCGGCCGCTGAATGTCGATGCCATGCAGGAAGCGGCCCAGGTGCTGGTCGGCAAACACGACTTCACGACGTTCCGCGATACCGAATGTCAGGCGAAGTCACCGGAGAAGACGCTCGATGCGCTCGACGTGACGCGCGACGGCAATGATGTGAACATCATCACGTCGGCGCGGTCATTCCTGCACAGCCAGGTGCGTTCGATGGTCGGTTCGCTGGTGTGGGTCGGTCACGGGCGCTGGACCGCCGAGGACATGCGGCGCGCGCTTGAGGCCCGCGATCGGGCTGCGTGTGGCCCCGTCGCGCCGCCGGACGGACTTTACCTGGTGCGCGTCGAATACTGAGCGCTTAAGCCGCCGCGGTGGCTTCGATTTCCAGCAGCCACTTGCTGTCGAAAATGCCGGCAATGATCACCGTCATGGCTGGGGCGAGGGTGCCGAGAACGCTCTGGCGAACGGTGCGATTCTCAAGAGCGTATTTGCGGTCCGACAGAAACACCGTGACCTTGATGACATCGGCGAGGGTCATGTCGACCGCCTTGAGCTGGCTTTCGATATTGGCCCAGATCAGCCGGCACTGCGCCTCGAATGTGTCCGGCACGGTGCCGTCCACGGTCTGCGGAATCTGTCCGCTGACGAAGGCGAGACGCTGGGCGCCGCTGATCTCGCAGACCTGCGCGTAGCCGAAAGGTTGCGGAGCGTTGGCGGCGTTGACGTTGCGGCGCTGCATGGGCATTCCCCGTTAGGATAATGTCTTCATCACATCCCAGAACAAATCCTCGCCGTTGGCGACGTTTTCGTTCCAGTGGTCGGCGGCGTTTTCATCGGCGGCATCAGTGATGAACTTGAACGCCCGCCACGGCACGCCGTGGCGCTGGCAGACATGCGCGATGGCGAACAGCTCCATGTCGACGATGTCGATGTTGTTCTCGACCAGCCAGGGATCGATTGATGTAACGAAACTGTCGCCGGTGCCGCAGACGACGGTGCCATGACCGGACGACAGCCGGTCGATCTCCGGTGAAAACGGAGTACGTCCGCGCGGCGCCAGCGGCATCGCCGCCATGTCACGCTGAACAGTATGTGCGACCTCTACAAGACCATTATGGATATGGGCGATCTTGCCGGCGGTGCCGTAGTTGACGATGAGTTTCGGTTGCAGCGCCATCACCGCCAGCGTCGCGATGCTCGCTGCATTGACCTTGCCGACTCCGGTGTAGATCACCTCGGCGCCTTCCGGCGCGCGCGCCTTGTTCAGCTCAGTATCGATGGCGGTGAGGATGACAACGTGGCCGCTCATGTTTCAGCACTCATGCGAAATAACGATCCAGCACGCCGCGATAGATTTTCGTGAGCTTGTCGAGATCGGTGACCGGCGTACGTTCATCGATCTGGTGCATGGTCTGGCCGACAAGGCCGAATTCCAGCACCGGGCAGTAGTGCGTGATGAAACGCGCGTCCGAGGTGCCGCCGCCGGTGTTCAGCTCGGGCCTGCGGCCGGTCACGTCTTCGATGGCCGCAGACACAAGATCGGTGAACGGGCCGGGCTTGGTCCGGAACACGTCGGCGTTCGACGGCTCCCATGCGACATGCGCCTTGATGCGGTTGCCGCTCGCCTTGGCCACACGTTCCTCGATCAGCGCACGCAGGGACTCGCGGGTATGACAGTCGTTGTAACGGATGTTGAAACGCGCCCGTGCCTGCGCCGGGATGACGTTCCAGGCCGGATTGCCGACATCCACCGAGGTGAACTCGAGATTTGACGGCTGAAAGTGTTCGGTGCCCTTGTCCAGCGGATCGCCGCTGAGCGCAGCAATGATCGCCGCGATGTCCGGCACCGGATTGGACGCGCGATGCGGATAGGCGACATGGCCCTGCACGCCATCGACAATGATGGTGCCGGACTGCGAGCCGCGCCGTCCGGCCTTGATGGTGTCGCCGATCTCGTTGACGTTGCTGGGCTCACCGAGCAGGCAATGATCGAACTTTTCGCCGCGCTCCGCCGCCCATTTCAGCAGCTTGACGGTGCCATTGACGGCGATGTCTTCCTCGTCGCCGGTGATCACGAACGAGATTGACCCATTCGGCTTGCCGCCGTTCGCGGCGAGATATTCAAGCGTGGCGGCGACGGAGCAGGCGATGCCGCCCTTCATGTCCACAGCACCGCGGCCGTACAGCATGCCGTCCTTGACGTCGCCGGCGAAGGCGCCGTGCGTCCATCTTGTCTCGTCGCCTGCGGGCACCACGTCGGTGTGACCCGCGAAGGTGATGTGCGGCGAACCGGTGCCGATGCGCGCGTAGAGATTATCGATGTCGGCCGCGCCGGGCTCGGAGAAGGTGACGCGATTCACCTCGAATCCGGCGTCACCCAGCAGATTCTCCAGCACGCCGAGTGCGCCGGCATCCGCTGGCGTAACGGAGGGACAGCGCAGAAGATCGCGGGCGATGGAGAGGGCGTCGGTCGACATCAGGCCTTCTTTGTGTGCGAGCGAGACCGAAGCATCAGTCCCGCAGCAGTTCGTTGATGCTGGTCTTGGAGCGGGTCCGCTCGTCGACGCGCTTGACGATGACGGCGCAGGCGGTGTTCGGACCGGGTTGACCGTTCTTCAGCGGCTTGCCCGGCAGTGAGCCCGGCACCAGCACCGCATATTCCGGCACTTCGCCGATGAACGTCTCGCCAGTCTCTCGGTCGACGATCTTGGTCGATGCGCCGAGGAACACGCCCATCGCCAGCACCGCGCCCTTGCGCACGATAACGCCTTCGGCGACTTCCGAGCGCGCGCCGATGAAGCAGTCATCCTCGATGATGACCGGACCGGCCTGCAATGGTTCGAGCACGCCGCCGATGCCGACGCCGCCCGAGATATGGACGCGCTTGCCGATCTGGGCGCAGGAGCCGACCGTGGACCAGGTGTCGATCATGGTGGCTTCGTCGACATAGGCGCCGAGATTGACGAACGACGGCATCAGCACGACGTTCTTGGCGATATAGGCCGAGCGGCGCACGATAGCGCCGGGCACGGCGCGGAAGCCGGCGTCGCGGAAACGGTTCTCGCCCCAGTCTTCGAACTTCGACGGCACCTTGTCCCACCACTGCGCGCCGCCGGGACCGCCGGTGATCGGCGCCATGTCATTGAGCCGGAAGGACAGCAGCACAGCCTTCTTCAGCCACTGATTAACGTGCCATTTCCCGTCGGCCTGCCGCTCCGCCACCCGCGCCTCGCCCTTGTCGAGCAGGTTGAGCGCCAGCTCCACGGCGTCGCGCACCTCGCCTTTGGTGTTGGCGTTGACGGTGTCGCGGGCCTCGAAGGCGGCATTCAGCGTGGTTTCAAGCGCGGAGAGAGACATCGGTGTTCCTTGGGGAGTGCGGTCGGATTTGTTGATTGTCGGTATGTATGTTGACAATCTGCATACGTCTTTTGTCGGTTTTGCGGGTATCGAGTCAAGCTGAGCTGGCGCGCCTTACGCATAGGATATGTGCGGGAATTTACCCCCACCCCGGCGCCTTGCGCCGACCCTCCCCACAAGGGGGAGGGAGAAGGAAGATATGATGCTGCCCTTGGTTATCCCTCCCCTTGATGGGGAGGGTGGCCGGCCGAAGGCCGGTCGGGTGGGGTGATGTCTATCGAGCCCCTATCGCCGCCAAAAAACCCGTCAGATCGTCGGTGATGTGATCGACATAGGCGGCGTCACGGCCTTCCAGCTCCCAGTCCTCACGGACCACGTTCTTGGTGCCGTCGGGCACCACAAGGACCGTGGTCATGCCGAGATCGTGCGGCGTCACCAGATTGCGCGCCAAGTCCTCGAACATTGCTGCTTTCGCGGGGTCGACGCCGTGCAGCTTGAGAAACTTCATGTAGGTCTGCCGCGCCGGTTTCGGCTCCAGTTCCGCGGCGACGATGTCGAACACGTCCTCGAAATGGCTGCCGATACCGAGGCGCTCCAGAACTGCGCCGGCATGGGCGCGCGAGCCGTTGGTGAGAATCAGTTTTCGGCCGGGAAGTTTTTCGATCGCAGCGCCCATCGTGGGGTTGGGCTCGAGCGGCGAGTGATCGATTTCATGAACGTAGGCAAGAAAATCGTCTGCACGCAGGCCGTGCTCGGTCATCATGCCGCGCATGGTGGTGCCGTAGCGTCGGTAATAGTCCTTCTGAATCTTGAACGCTTCTTCCTTGGGGACATTCAGATACTGCGCGACGAAATCACGAATCCGCACATCGACCTGCTGCCACAGATTGACGTGATGCGGATAAAGCGTGTTGTCGAGATCGAACACCCAGGTCTCGACATGGGCGAAGGTGCGGTTTTGTTTCTGGGTCATGTTCTTTTGGGTCATGGCATTCCGAACCGGATGGTTTTTCCCGTGCCTGCGGTCATCTCAATGCGCTCATAACCATTCGCATTCAGCCCGCGCGGACCGCAATCGCCCTGTTCGGTGAATTCGAACTGCGCCTCGCGGGTGCAGAGCGTGGTCGTGCCGCCCCAGTTCAGCGGCCGGCTGTTGATCTTGATGGTGCGGCCGGTGCCGTCGACCGCTTCGGCGAAACTGAAAATCCGGCGCGGTTGTCCGCTCACGTCGGGATGTAAGCACTTGCCCGGCTCGATGCGATACCAGCCTCGGCTGGTGACGGCCTTGCCGTCGTCCGTCGCGATGGAGGCCATCACGCGATACTGCGTGTCGTTGCACCAGGTAAGGCCGGTCGCAGACGGGGCTTCCACTGCTGCGATCATGGTTTCGAAGAAATTGGGCGCCTGTGCGGCATTGGCGCCGAGACCTCGCGCCTTCAGGAACGCGGCCAGCGCGTTTTGCGTCTTCGGTCCATCGACGCCGTCGATCGGCGCCGCGTCATAGCCCGCGATCACCAGTAGCCGCTGGATCGCGGCGAGCCGCGCCTGCTCGTCGTCATACTCCGCGCCCTCGGCCAGATATGCCACCTGATGGCCGTCCTCGCCGGTGCTCGGTTTGATCTCGGTAAAGGCCACTGCGGTCTGGCCGCCGCGGCATTGCCGTCCGGCAATCACGAAATCCTTCGGCGCGATGCAGAGATTATCGGTGCCGTTCTGCGGCGCTGGCGATGCGCCGTAAACCGGCAGCGATCGCGCGTGGAGAAGAATGCGCTCCGCTGTGATGCTTCCCTGCGCCACCACGCGACAAGCTGCCGGATCGATCCGGAACCAGCCGCGTGTCGCGGTGGCGGATTTGTCATCGATGCCGATGGCGGCCTCGACCACGTAGCTCATACGGTTGCAGATTTTCAGGTCGGCGCGGGCTTCGCTTGCGAGTGCGACGCACGATGTCAGCAGCGCCGCTGCAAGCGAGGCCTTGCTCCGAAGACCGAAGCGACCGGCGAATGCAGCGTGTCGCGAGCGTCGCATCACTTGTGGATCAGCGTTCCCGTGCCCTGATTGGTGAACAGTTCGAGCAGCACCGCGTGCGGCGTCTTGCCGTCGATGATGACCACGCCTTCGACGCCGGCTTCCAGCGAGTAGATGCAGGTCTCGACCTTCGGGATCATACCGCCCGAAATGGTGCCGTCGGCGATCAGCTTGCGCGCGTCCTTGATCGACAGTTCCGGAATGAGCTTCTTCGATTTGTCGAGCACGCCGGGAACGTCGGTCAACAACAAGAGACGTTTAGCCTTCAGCGCGCCGGCGACGGCCCCTGCAAAGGTGTCGGCGTTGACGTTGAAAGTCTGGCCATTGGCGGATGATGCCAGCGGCGCCAGCACCGGGATCAGTTCATAGCCGATGAGCTGGTTCAGCAGCGTGAGATCGACCTTGTCAGGCTCGCCGACGAAGCCGAGATCCACCACCTTCTCGATGTTGGAGCCGGGATCGACCATGGTGCGGGTCGCCTTGGTGGCGGTGACCATGTTGCCGTCCTTGCCGCACAGGCCCACGGCCTTGCCGCCGGCTTCGTTGATGTGGCTGACGATCTGCTTGTTGATCGACCCCGCCAGCACCATCTCGACGATCTCGATGGTCGCCGCGTCAGTGATGCGCAGGCCGGAGGCGAATTCCGACTTGATGCCGAGCCGGGTCAGCATCGCCGCGATTTGCGGTCCGCCGCCGTGCACGACCACCGGATTGATCGCGGTCTGCTCCAAAAGAACGATGTCGCGGGCGAACTGCCGGGCAAGGTTTTCCTCGCCCATGGCATGACCGCCGTATTTGATGACGATGGTTTCTTCATCGTACTGCTGCATGTGCGGCAGTGCTTCCGACAGGATGCGGGCCTGATCCTGCGGGCTGATATTCGTCGGCAGATCCATCATGGGGGAAATCTCGTTCACGCGCGGGTGGCAGGGGTTTAACCGATTGGCGCGAGGCGTGCAAAGCTCCCGCGCAGCGGATCAGCCTGCGCGGCGCGGCCACGCTGTGGCAGCCGCCAGTACCAGCCAGCTCAGGATCAGCAGCGTGCCGCCGGTCGGCGCGGCCATTGTGAACAATCCGTGACCGGCATACTGGCGCATCGCCAGATCGCCCGCGAACAGCGCAGCGCCGGCAACAAAGCCAAAGGTCGCGGTGAGGCCGAGGGGGCGCTGGGCGATGCCGTGCCCGGTCAGCAGTGCCGCGCCGATGACTGCGCTGGCGTGGAACAGCAGCATCGATGAGGCGGAAGCCAGCCGCGATGCATCGGGCTGGTGCGCGGAAGCTGCCGCCAGCGCAACACCGGCCGCGCCCATCAGCCCGGCGAGGATCCCTGCGATACGGAGCGCGCCATTTTGAGTCATCAAATTCGCTCCCTGAGCAGACGGATCATGGCGGCGCGCAATTCGGGCATGCCGCCGCCGGTCCGTGACGATGTCACCAGCACCTCCGGAAACGCCGCCGGATGCTTCGAGAGCGCGGCGATGGTTGCCGCGAGCGTTTCTTCAAGCTCGGCTTTTTTCACCTGATCGGATTTGGTCAGCACCACCTGATAGCTCACCGCAGATCTGTCGAGCGTCTTCAGCACGTCGTGGTCGGCGTCCTTGAAGCCGTGGCGCGAGTCGATCAGCACATAGACGCGGGCGAGATTGGCGCGGCCCTGCAGGAATTTATGAATCAGGGTGGTCCACGAGGCGACCTTGGTTTTCGGGGCGGAGGCGTAGCCGTAGCCCGGCATATCCACCAGCCGAAGCCCTGCGTCCTTGCCGTCCGCAGGCGTCGGGCCTTCGAAGAAGATCAGTTCCTGGGTGCGCCCCGGCGTGTGCGAGGTGCGCGCCAGCCCGTTGCGGCCCGTCAGTGCGTTGATGAGGCTGGATTTGCCGACGTTGGAACGGCCCGCGAACGCGACCTCGACGCCCTTCATCGGCGGCAGCGCTTCGATCGATGGCGACGCCCAGAAGAATTGCCAGTCGCCGGCGAAGATCTTTCGCCCGGCTTCGATCAGCTCCGCATCGGTTTTATCGGTCATGCGAAGGCACTCGGATGTAGAAACGCCCGGCGGTCCGCCGGGCGCAGGAGTTGCAGAGACTTCAGGTGGTTTTCTTCGAGCCGGCGAAGACGGCCTTCACGTTGTCGAACAGCTCCACCTTCGCGCCGTTCTTGCGCATGATGTAGCTCTGCTGCAGCACCGACAGCAGGTTGTTCCAGGCCCAGTAGATCACGAGACCGGCCGGGAAGCCCGCCAGCATGAAGGTGAAGATCAGCGGCATCCAGTCGAAGATCATTTTTTGCGTCGGATCCGGCGGCGTCGGATTCAGCTTCATCTGGAACCACATCGTGATGCCCATGATGATCGGCCAGATGCCGAGATGCAGGTAATAGCCGAGAACCGGAAGCTGCGTCGGATCGAACGCCAGCAGGCCGAACAGGTTGAACAGGTTGGTCGGATCGGGCGCCGACAGGTCCTTGATCCATCCGAAGAACGGCGCATGCCGCATTTCGATGGTGACGAACAGAACCTTGTAGAGCGAGAAGAACACCGGAATCTGGATCAGAATCGGAAGACAGCCCGCGATCGGGTTGATCTTCTCCTTCTTGTAGATCTCCATCATCTCCTGCTGCTGCTTCACCTTGTCGTCAGGATACTTGTCCTTGAGCGCGGCGAGCTGCGGCTGCACGGCCTTCATCTTTGCCATCGAGGCGTAGGACTTGCTGGCGAGCGGGAAGAAGACCAGCTTGACCAGCACGGTCACCAGCAGGATCGCGACGCCGAAGTTGCCGACGATGTGGAAGAACCAGTCGATCAGGAAGAACATCGGCTTGGTGATGAAGTAGAACCAGCCCCAGTCGATCAGACGGTCGAACTTGTTGAGACCGAGTTGCCTGTCGTAGGTATCGACCACGGCGTTTTCCTTGGCGCCGGCAAACAGGTGGGTCGTGGTCGTGGCAGTGCCGCCGATCGCAACCGTCATCGGGTCGAGCAGGTAATCGGTCTGATAGGTGCGCAGCGTGCCGACCAGGTTCGACGAGAACCGCGCCTGCACGTTGGCCGTCGGGCTCGGCAGCAGTGTGCCTGCCCAGTACTTGTCGGTGATGCCGAGCCACGCATTGGTGACCTTGAATTCGACCGCCTTGGCTTCGTCGATGGCCTTGTAGCCGTACTCCTGCAGGCCCTTTTCGCCGAGAACGCCGATCAGGCCTTCATGCAGAATGTAGTAGCCCGACACCGGCGGAGCGCCGTGACGCGAAATCAGGCCGAACGGATACAGCGTGACCGGTGTGTCGCCGACGTTCGAAACGTCGTCCTTGATCGTGAACAGATACTTGTCGTCGATCGAGATGGTGCGCTTGAAGGTGAGACCCTGACCGTTGTTCCAGGTCAGGGTGACCGGCTTCGCCGGTGTCAGCGCGCCCGTGCCTTCCTGTGCCCAGACGGTATCCTTGGTCGGCATCTTGATTGTCGAGCCTGCCGACGGCACGAAACCGAACTCGGCGTAGAACGGCTCCTTGGTGCCCGAAGGCGAGAACAGTTCGATGGCAGGCGACTTCGGGTCGACGGTTTCCCGGAATTTCACCAGCGCGACGTCGTCGATGCGAGCGCCGGTCAGCGCGATGCTGCCGCTGATGCTGGGCGTTTCGATCTTCACGCGCGGCGAGGCTGCGATGACGGTGGGGCGGGGCTGCACAGGCGCGGCCGCCGCCGGTGTCGCCGGTGCGCCGGTCTGCTGCGCGGGAGCCGCTGGCGTGGTTCCGGCGGGCTGGTTCGCGCCCGGCGTTGTTGTCGCTGGATTGGCAGCCTGCTTCTGCGCCAGTTCAGCCTGCTGCGCCGCGCGCTGCTTTTCCATGGTGGGGATATTGTAGAAATATTGCCACGCGATCAGCACAAGGCCCGACAGGATGACGGCGAGGATGGTGTTGCGATTGTCAGTCATTATCTAGGGCTCGCATCGTTCAGGTCGCGTCATTCGACCGTGCGGGTTCGGGGATCGGCATGTGGCTTTAGGTCGCTGGGCTGTCTTGGCGTCTGGCGCTCGAGGCGGCTGAGCGCCGAGCGCAGATCGTTGAACATGGTTTCAAAGCCGCGGTCCAGCGCGGCTCGACGGCCCACTATCACATAATCATGGTGCGGTCGCATGGATATGACATCCAGCCGCTTCACCAATTCGCGAAGCCGGCGGCGGACGCGGTTGCGCTCCGTGGCGGTGCCGACCTTTTTCGTAACGGTAAAACCGACACGCACCGGGCCATTGTCGTTGCGCGGGCGGCTTTGCACCACAAAGGCGGGGCTGGCCATG
>CDFE01038361.1:0-36158 GCA_000826465.1 Acanthamoeba mauritaniensis | reverse complement strand
TTCCACGAGAATCCGGAAAGCACCGCGCGCATCATCGAGCCGTCGAAGCGTGCCGACGAGATCGGCGTTGCAGAGCGCGAACTCTCGGACATGCAGCGCGATCTGGTGTCGATGCTGCATCAGAAAAGCCATCTTGCAGCGCTTGGCCTCGCGGTCTCGAAAATCAACCACGATCTGCGCAATCTGCTGGCGTCGTCGCAACTTCTGTCCGACCAGCTCGCCAGTGTGCCCGATCCGCGCGTGCAGCGGTTTGCGCCGAAGCTGATGCGCTCGCTGGAGCGCGCCATCGCGTTCTGCCAGTCGACTCTTTCCTATGGCAAGGCGCAGGAAGCCGCGCCCGACCGGCGCATGGTCCTGATCGAACCGGTGGTGAACGAGGTGCGCGAATCGGCCGGACTTGCATCCGACACCTCGATCGAATGGATCAACGCCATCGAGCGCGGGCTTACCGTTGATGCTGATCCGGATCAGTTGTTCCGGGTGCTGCTCAATCTGGTCCGCAACGCCGCGCAGGCGCTCGAGAGCGAGAAATCCGGCGCCGGGGTTGCGCGGCAGATCCGTGTCACCGGACGGCGCGAGGGCGCAGTAACGATTCTGGAAATCTCCGATACGGGGCCCGGCATCCCGGAAAAGGCAAAGGCGCATCTGTTCGAGGCTTTTCAGGGCTCATCGCGGGACGGCGGTACCGGGCTCGGCCTTGCCATCGCCGCGGAACTGGTGCGGGCCCACGGCGGCGAACTGAATCTGGTGGACGGCACTCTCGGCGCCACCTTCCGAATCATGATTCCGGATCGCGCCGTGGAGCTTCACCGGGTGCGGGATGCACGGGTCCGGGCCTGAAAAACTGCCATTTTGGCCTGAAATCGATGTCGCATCGATCTTGCAAAGCCGTTCCGGAGCCGGTAGCTATGGCGCTCTTTCGCGGCATGGCCTCCGGCCTTTATATGTCTCGCGAAACGCGCGCCCGTAGCTCAGCTGGATAGAGCACCAGACTACGAATCTGGGGGTCAGGAGTTCGAATCTCTTCGGGCGCGCCACTCAGTACTCATCTGCGAACCCGGATTGGACCCATTCCGGCTGGCCAAGACCGCTCTTTCGAGCACGTCCTTGCTGCCTTTGATCCGAACTTGGGCATCGTCGACCTCGACCACGTCGATGAGGGACTGCAGATAGGCCTTGCGGAACGGAATCGATCCGGAGGTGATGTTCTCACGCATGCTGCGACCGAACTGTTCCAGCAACGCTGGGTCGATCCGGATGGCATGTGATGATTGCGATTTGGCGCGTTCAAGCGCGGCCTTGGCGCGATCCCGATCGGCCTTCAGGGAGTTGAGGCGATCCTTCAGGACGTCGTCCATTTCGGTCATGCCGTCCTCGACCAGTCGATAGAGCCGCTTGAGCTTGTCGTCGGCGTCGGTGGCCTCTCGCTGCAAAGCGATCACGCGGGCATTCACGGCGTCGGCCTTTTCCGAGCGCCGTGACGAGAGCGAGGACAAGATCATGGCCAGACGTTCCGGCTGAAACAGCCGTTCGGTCATGTGGGCGGTGACGAGATTGTCGAGCTTGTCCATCGGTATCGACCGGCCCTTGCAGACTGTCTTGCCCTTTCGGGCGCAGGTCGAGCACGTATAATACCGATGGACGGCGCCGGTCTTCGAGGTGCCGGTCCGCAGCGTCATTCCGCCGTTGCAGGTTGCGCATACGGCGAGACCGGTGAGCAGGATAGGTCCCGTCGTCACGCGCGGCGCAGCGACCTTGGGACTGCGGGCATGAAGCTGGCGTTGGACCTGTTCAAACAGGTGAGGTTCGATGATCGCCGGAACTGCTGACGTGACGACCTCTTCATCAGGCTTCCATTTGCCGGTGCGGGACGACATCCGGTTGAATTTCCACTCACCCTTATAGGTCGTGTTGGTGAGGATCTTGTAGATGGTACCGACGCCAAACGTTTTGCCCTTGCGCGTGCGATAGCCGCGGCTGTTGAGCCATTTGACGACTTCTTTGACGCCAAGCGCCCCCGACGTGCCGTCACCATGGAGATAGAGCTTGAAGATGAGCTGCACGGTTTCGGCATCGACGGGGTCGATGGCCAGGGTTTTCTTGATCTTGGTGCCGCGCTTCTCGACCTCGACAAGCACATAGCCAAGAGGGACGGGGGAACCGTTCCAGAAGCCCTGCTGGGCGTTCAGCTTCATGTTGCGTAGAACGTGTTTTGCATTCTCTTTGGACTGATATTCATCGAACAGCGCAATGACTTTGCGCATCATCGCCTGCGCCGGATCATCGTCGTCGCCAAGCGGTTGAGTGATCGAGACGAGCTTGACGCCCTGTTTGGCCAGTTTACGAAGATAGAATTCCTGGCCGAACGCGTCGCGAAAGAAACGGCTATAGCTGTGCACGGCGATGACATCGAATGCATGGTCGCCATCGCAAGCCCGTTCGATCATTTGCTGGAATACCGGTCGCTTGTCGTCAGTCCCTGTCGCTCCTCCTTCGACAAACTCCGTCACGGTCTGATGGCCTTGGGTTTCGCACCAAGACAAAATTTGCGTCCTCTGATCCGGGATCGACAAATCGTGCTGCCGCTGTCGATCCGTTGAGACGCGCAGATACAGAGCCACGCGGGTCCTATTGGTCCCAACGACGGGTTTTGCTTGACGCTTACGGTTGCTCATACGCTTTCCAGTTTGAAAGAATTGGGACGAGTCTTGCAGGTCAGGAAGCCGCCGCAAAGCCTTATTTTCCGGGTAGTTCACTGCTTTTCGTTGTCGCTTGAGGATTTTTCCTGAGCGTTGCTACGCGCACCTCCGCCCCGAATAGACGTCACCGTTTCAGCGCAGCGCTACGGGGCGTTCTCGACGTGACGGACTTTGCGAATCCTGAGCAAGAGCCGGGCCAGCCATGCGCAGAGGCTGCGCTGAGTGGCGGCGTTGCGACCAAAAAACACAAATTCCGGATTGGCGGCTGCCAATTCTATGGCCTCTCGCACGCGGCTAGTCGTAGTCGCCCTATCTACCAGTTCGGCAATGGCCGGATCAGTGATAACGAGTCTCGCGGCGTTCAGCGAATTTGGTGTTGCCGGTCGCTGCTGGATAAGGTCGACTATTTCGTGGAGCTCGGGGCGAGCGGCAACGCCGACGATCAGGGCGGGCAAGTCCTCGTTAGCCAGCAGCAATTCGAGAGCCTGGTGCGACACCTCGTCTTTGATCGCGATTGCCGCGCCCCGCATGGTGGCGCGCGAACGGTCATTATTGGGAACGTCGAGGTTAATTTGACGTGTGCCGTTGGCGTGCTGCTTTTTTCGCTGCTTTTCCTTCCGAAGTGCCTCCTTCGACCGTTTTGTTCGAATGAAGGCCACAATGCGATCCATGCCGCCGACCTGCAGCTCCTCGTCCGTCAGTGGGCCCACGACGTTATTCTTCTCTTGGGCAGCGTTAGTGCTGTTGCCAGCTCCCTCGCTGGCGTCACACTCGTCGGGTTCTTCGTTTGCGCGGTCAGGCGGGCACATGGCGTGACTAGTCGCGATCTAGGGCGGGGAACCCAGTGGAGGTAGAAGCGTCGGAGGCGGCGTCCAGAAGAAACTGGTCGATGAGGTTGCCGAGGTAGGTTTCGATGACATCCAACTCTGGCCCGGTAACTGGAATCAACTCGGGCAGATCGTCGAGCACGCTCGGTTCATCGATTGTGCCGCCCGTGATCGGGCCGTACTCGGGCTGAGCCAGGTCGGGCGCGCAAGGCTTGCGTCGCTGGTGGGTGCTTTTTGCCCTGGCCACGGCCAAGCTCTGTTGAGCTGACCCGGTGCGCTGACGCCGTGACGATGGTAAAGCGGATCTCACAGCCCAACCTCCGCCTCGGCTTGGAGGCCGCGTGCGCGTCGGCTGGTGAACGCTCGTTCGTCTTGAAGGTGCTCCTTGCTCTCCAAGGCAGAGCAATCGGATACAAAGTCGAGCGTCGAAGTTTTCGTGCGCCAACGTGACATCTGCCGCACCAGATGCTCGCGCCGTTCTTCGACCGTGATTTCGTCTGCGGACCGATCGAAACCGGTTTCCGCGCGGATAGCAAAATTCAGGGCGCGCGAATCGACGCAAAGGGTCGATTGCTGTTTTGCCCGGCTGAGGGCTACATAGATGTCTCTACGGTCGAAAGCGGCGTCGGTGACGATGGTCGCGGAATGGCTGGTAAGTCCTTGGGACGACCAGATGGTGCTGGCGTAATCGGTCGCGAGGCGGACTCGCCCGCGGTCATCCACAATTTCGCGCGACGAGAAAAGCAGTTCGTGTCCATCGACGTCTGCCGCGATCAGCGCGTGGCCGTCCTCCTCCGCGACGATATCGCTGATCTTTCCGATAGTGCCGTTGATCACACGATGATCGGAGATGTCGCAACGGATGCCGAAACGGATTCGGTCACCTTTGGCGAGCGACAGGCGGTAGGCCCGTCCGGAGGGGGTTACGGCATCAATTCTAACGTCTTCTCCGGTTAAGAGGCCTTCGGCGCGCAGGCGACGGCGAACCTCGGAGTCGAGTGCTAGACGCGTGGCGTTGGATTTGCAGATCAACAGGTGCGATTTTTCAGGGGCGGCGGCACGCTGTGCGAAGAGATTGTCGACCGCTGTTTTGACGGTCGCAGCCTGACCGTCTGCCTCGATGATGCAGTCGCGGTCGGCCATCGTTTCCAACGCGGTGACGACATCACCCCTCGCCAGCTGTTCGACTACCAGGCGCAGTTGCGGGTCGCTCTGGCGAACGACTTTCGAGATTTCCGCAGCCTCAACGGTGCGGGCGACAAGCTCGATGCCTGACCCGGCCGACACAGCTAATGTTTGAGCGCGGTCGCCCAAAAATAAAGCGCAAGCTCCCGAGCGTTCGACCTCGGTCAGCAGGTTGTGCATGGCGCGAACGCCAATCTGCGAACTTTCGTCCACCAGGAGGAGCGTGCGTCCATCGCAGAAGTGGCCGCCGGCTTTGTCTAACGCCAGCCAGGAATCGAGAGCCCTGGCCTCAACATGTGAACGTGGGTCAGGACCGGACAGTTCATCTTCAAGCATGCGCGCCGTGCGCCAACTTACCCCCGTTGCGATAATTCGGAAATTTTTCTCAAGTGCGCGGCATAGTGGCTGCAGGGTTGTGGTCTTGCCGGTCCCGGCTCGGCCTTCGATGAAGTCGATCGAACGGCGGTTGGCGACGCCGAGCACGGCCGCCGTCTGCTCGTCCGAAAGGTTTGCCGACAAACAGAAATCCATCAGACGATTGCGATCGATGGGATGCCATGGTTTTTCCGCAAGGCGGGCGGACGCCTTGACCACTTCCCGCTCCAAGCGGATCATCTCCTGCGTGGAGAAGATGCGTTCTCGTTCGGTCCGTCCGATCTCAACAATCGCACCGCTCTCGGAGAGTTTCGCGATTTCTTCGTCGAGCCGTGAGACTCCCACACCGGTGCCGACCAGCACGGATGCCACCTCGCGAACCAAATCGTGATGGTCAAAGGTAGTCTCAAACTCGGTGAGGCGGGCTGGGAGCCCGACCATCCGCGAAGCGATCTCCGCGTCGCGGATTTCCGGCGTCGGCATCTCGAAGCCGAGGCGATTATCGATATAATGCTCGATGTCGATCCCGAGCGCGACAGCTTCATTACGCCAGCGCGCGAAAGCATCTTCCGAGGTTGCGATCTTGGCTCTACGCGTGGCGACTGCAACCTTGGCAGCGAGTGCGGGCGCCTCACCAGTTGTCAGGCCCGTTTCACGAAGTTTCTCGACAATTTCAGCCCTACGTGAACTCCAGTGCTCTCGCAGTCGCCGATCTGCCTCCTGCTCATGAGCTGGCGGAAGCACCTCGAACGTACCGTTTTTGCCGATCTCACCGATGTGATAGCCAAGCTTTTGCAGCTCAGACGAGAATGCCAGATGCTGCACAGCCCCCCAGCTTTTGGCGCCGTGATACAACGGCTGGCCGTCCAGCGAGCGAGTGAGATAGCGCAGCGGAATCTCACCCGATGTGCTCTGAGCGTATGGCGCGCGATTTCGCTCCGATAGGGTCAGTTCGCGGGGCTGAATTGCAACCAGATTTGGAATTACCAAATGTGCATGCAGCTGGGGCTGTATTCCCACGGTGCCGTTGGGTTGCAAAACGGGGCGCGTGTCCGGTTGAATGAAGCACGAGATATTTGGCTGAACCGACAGGAAGACGTTCCCGTTGGCTCCAAGCCGCGTAAACGCGTTGCGCTCGACGTGGTGGGCCACAGCTTCGAGAGATTTAGCAAAAGCTCGCTCGATCGCTTTACGGTCTTGCGGGGATGCCAACGCCCACGCCGCCGAGACCGACTTGCTCACGCCGACCGATAGTTCGTAGGCGCTTACGCGCTTCTTGAGACCAGTGTTCTGCAGCAGCAGTGACTGACCGTTTTCGTCCCGGCCTTCGAACAGCCGTTCGAAATGAGCAGGATCGAGTGCGGCGCCTGCTTGCACACCAAACCGCGCATCGCCCGTCAGCCAGAAGGCACTGACGTTGGAATCCGCCAGAAAATACCGCGCGGACTCCAGCTCCTGGGTAAAGTACGTCGCGGAGAAGACCTTGTTCGGGCGCGTGACCATGAAAACCTCGGTGATGAGGCCTTCCAACTACGCCCGAACTGACTTGCAAATTTCAGGAATGAAGATTTTTGCCGGAACACCCCGCGAATGTCTCCGTTTATCTGCCTTGAGGCTTGCCGATTGTAAGATTACGGCGGCGCGGCCAGATGGTCAGGGGCCATTCGACTTCGACGGGGTCTTCCATGCCTGCGATAATCGCCCTTACCCGGTCGCCGTGCACTCCGAGATCGTAGGCAAGGCGTTCTCCGCGAATGCTCGGAACTTCCTTGTTGGTTTCGTTGCGGGTGACCGCGGTCGTCGTAACGCCTTTGACTGTCGTGGTGGATTTTGTTTCGGTCGTCTCGATGATGGTTCGCTTGCCGATATGAGCCATCGAAAAGTCGTCAGTGTCTGCATCCAGGACCTGCTGACAGACGATTTTCGTTCGGAAGCGTTTGAGGATGGTCTTCGCTTCCTCGTTACCGTAGTGAATCGTGAGCTGCTCCGGTTCTTGAACGGATGCGAATACGCCAATGCCTTTGTTTCTGCCGGTGTCCAGCAAGGTGCTGAGATTTTTCAATTTGCCGAGCGTCGCAAGTTCCTCAAGAGCGAGGAAAACGCGCCGATCTTGTGAGTTCGGGAAGGAGGCGTCATTGACGTGCCCCGCGATGGTGTCGACGACGGCACCAATCCAGGCGGCCGACATTTGCGGATATTTTCCCGCACGCTGTAGCACAACCACCGCGGGATACGCCGCATTGGAGCCCTCCAGCCATTCAATGAAGGAGAACTGTCTTTCGAGTGGAATGTCTCGCCAGTTTTCGGCAAGTGGCCGCAGGTAGCGCAAAACCGCCGCTCGAAACGTGAGCAAGAACGACACCGTCGTTTTCGACAGTGCGCCGGTGGCCGGATCGATTTCGATCAGCGAGGCGGCGACCGGGTAAATCTTTTCATACAGTGGTTTCAGCGTAATCGGGTCTTCCAACAGATTGTCGTAGAATTCCGCTATTCCCCAGGACGTGCTGTGCTCGTATTGGCATTTGACTTGCGCGGCAGCCAGAAAGATCGAAGCGCCGGCGCCCCACATGTCGCTGGTTTTCGGCGCCATCGCATCTGCCACTGACTCGGCATCAGAAGCAGTCAAGACATCACGGCCGATCGCCCAGGCCCAACCGCCGGGGCGTGCGCCATGCATGGCCGCGAATTGGTTGTCTTCAAGCGGCAATCCGTCCAGTAACTCGCCTGTGGTGTCGTGGACCAACAGGCGAATTCGCCGCTCAGGCTTAGTCTTGATCGCATCGAGAATACGATCCAAAATATAAAGGAGGATGCGGGTTTTGCCGCTGCCGATCGCACCCAAAATCAACGTGCCGCGAATCTCGCGCAGCTTCGCCAACGGAATGTTCGGCGCGATCTCAAGTCCCGCTGGCTGCCCGGCGGTTTCCCTTGCCATGACAGCGCGCAGATGACCAAGACCCTCTTTGCCCCGTAATAGACGCAGGCCGTCGACATGCTCTCTGATATCGATGATCGGTGCGCCTGCGATCATCATGGCGTAGGAAATCGATGCGGCGGTGACAACAGCCATCAGCACAAGCGCTATCGTTCGCCCCAGGGCCATCATCACGGCGCCATTCCAGATCCATTCAGCCGTGGCTACAAGCGATGCGACAAAGGTCGAGCTCATCGTGGCGACAACGTCGTCAGACCTCAACACCGCCCTGAAGGCGATCTCGAAGTGATGCTGCCATGCTTGCGTCAACCAGGCTGCAGTCACGAACTGCGCATGGTCGTCGACCCAGATCACAAGAGGAGAGAGTTCCAGCGCGACAATGCACGCGATCGTTCCGACTAGGATGCTCACCAACAGCGAGATACGCGTTGCCGCGTGGGTCGAACGCTGTTCATATTTTGCCAGGTTCATTGAATGCGTTCCCCCTGCAGCGGAAATCGCTCGCGCCAGACAATCAGGTCGGATTCGGCGGGAATAGATTGCGATGGAATATGGTGGTTCAGCTTTCGCAAATAGCTCTCGGGAAGCGCGAGATCGTGGGCGGCGTCGCTCCAATCCAGGCCTTTGACAACGCGATAGACGCAGCCGTCTGTCCATCTCGTTAGGCTCGGACAACGCGGCCATCCTGCGATTGAGGCCGCGCGGACCAGCGGCTTGCCATACGACAACCATTCAAACGTTGGCCCTGCGCCGACACCAGCGATCAGAACCAGAAGACCCGCCACGATTGCAAGGCTCGCTGCAATCACCGGCCGTGGGATCCAATTGCTGAACAAATTGCGTTTCGTGCCTGGTCGGCTGGAGCGGGTCAGCGCCGGCTCCCGTTTTAGGGTGACGGTAGGCGCAATCGAGTGAACGATCTCCTGATATTGCCGGCCGGAGAGATTGTTCAGGAGTGACCGTGGCAGGCGAGCAAAATCTTCCGCCGAGAGTGTCTTCAGTTTCCCGACCATTTCAGCGTCGGCGGCGTTCGCCTTGGCCGTCGCGCTTTCGACATCCTTCAAGAATTCATCGAGCTTACTCATCGCGGTCATTGCCTCCCAGGAACGGCAGCAGGCCGACGAGTTCGGCACGCACACTTTCCGACCATGCCGCGATGTCTTTGACCAGTCGCTTGGCTTCAAGCAGTGGCCGGCCCGTCCGGGCGATGGCCTCACGATAGTGGTCGCGGTGCCAGGCGATGATGGCCGACGGCGGTAGTCCCAACTTTTCATAAATCCGGCGCGACTTCAGGCGCAGCCTGGGCATGCGGATCGAGGGATAGAGCTTAAGTGCCTGCTCCAGAGCTTTGCGCAAATCCGCCGGTAGTTCCTTGGCCTCGGTAGCTGGACAGCCATCTCGCTCGTTACGGACGATGACGAGTTTTGCCGAAGGCAATGTGCGGCGCAGCTCTTTGATCTGGCCCAGGACCTGGCGCGCCGATTCCTCGCTCGCGATCAGCACCAGAAAAACAACGAGGGGGATGGCCACGGCCACCAGATCTTCCTCAAGATCGGCCTCGCGAATAAAACTGTTCCAGACACCGGTCAATGCGCCCCCGACCTCCAGCAGTGCAGAGCGCTTGGTGGTGGACATGGCAATGAGGGCACGATGAAGCGGCGCGAAGACCGGCACCAAGTCGCGTTCACCGTCCGCATCGGCATTAAGAATCGCGCCATGAAGACTGACGACATTGTCATTCCCTAAGAAGCGCGCGAGCTTGCCCTGCTCATCGAGCTCGAAAACGTCGAGTTCCACATCGACAAGCGCACAGCACATGGCGATGAGGGTGGCGAGAGTCGACTTTCCGACCCCGCCAACGTCACCATCGACCACCATCAAGAGCGGAGCGTGCGAAACAGAAGCTAGAGGAACAGGTTTTGCCATACTGAACTCCTTTGATCCCGACAGTGCATCTGTCGGGATTGCTGCGGAGCCGTCTCAATAAGCCGAAGGTGCCCTGAAAATTTCAGGAACGAAGATTTATTCGTGCGGGGCCGTCGTTACAGCGCTTTGGTTACCCACGGCGACCCGCCGTCATTCGCCGCAAATAACTCATCCCATCCCGCCTGCAGCTTCACGCGCAACGCCTGCTCTCGCAGGACCCTTGCCGCTTGAACTTCCGCATTGGCATTGGCTCGTTCGCCGGTGGCTTCGCCCAATGCCATGAACCGCTTGAGCCTCGCAATCTGCTCCGGCTCAAATGTCGCGCCGATGCCGCGCTCCGCACACCCAAGCAACATAGCGCAATCGAATTCGCTTGTGTAAGCACGCACGTTCAGGAAAACCCATGCCGGATTGAAGTTCATACCATTCGCGGCACGCATCAACTGGATAAGCGAAGGGCTGCGCTGCTCGTCATGTGCGAGCGTCTGGTGCTGGGCTGGGCCCTTCTCGCGCAGCAGTCCGGCCATCATGACGTGCTGCTCCTCGCCCGTAGCATTCTTAAACTCGGCGCTTTCTTCCAGTTCGCGCAGCATGTCCGACATTTCATGTTGAGCAGCGAGGAAGGCAAGCGTTTTGCTATAGATAGAGCCCGCAGTGCGAACGAGGTCGACCTGCTCGTCTTCGATATCGACAAGATTCACCCGTCCCAATTTGGCGCCCGGCAAGGTTGCGACGCTCATATAGGCCGATTTCATCGTTCGGTACGACGTCTTGCCGGGATACCATTTCTTGATGAGTTCCTGGCCCTCGCGAAAAGTGTTGATCGCCGTGAACCCAGCTAAATATGGTTCGAGGCGCGTAAAAATCTCACCACGACGCGTCTCTGTGTTAAGTTTGCGATGCTCCCGTAAATCAAGGCACGCTCGTAGCCTCTCCGTCGCCAACGTCATGGTCACCCACAGGCCATCGCGGGCGCGCTCCTCCAAGTCCCCGACGGTCTGGCCGCCGTGCGCGCGTTCCTGGATTTTATGCAGCACGTCGGCAAAGACCAGGACAAATTCACCTGCGAGAAACTGCTCTCGATGGCGTCCGAGGGGTATCCCGACGCCGTGGAGCCCTCCCAGAGTTGTCGGCACCACGAGGAGGTCGCCGGTAAATCCGTCGGGCAGCATTGCAAATATCTGAGATGGAAATTCGATATATTCAGTGGTGTGGCATCCGGTGTTGACGACAACGAAGGGGCGAGGGTGCTCGTTAACATCCTCGATCGCGCATTGCAGGGTAACCAGTCTGATGGTCGGGAAATTGCTCATGAAGGGCCTCGCATTTCATCCACGCATGGTGGCCTAAGGTCCCCGTTGAAATTTCAGGAACGAAGAATTTCTGTAAAAGACGGAAAGACAAATGGCCTATCGAGGCGCGTTCACCTCGGCCAAGGTTGGAGCGGCGATCTCAATGAGATGCGACTCCAGCAGAAATTTTGCGGCGACGTCGCCCTCCGCATCTTTCTGCTGAAGAAACTCCGGGCTACGCCCGAGCCGGATCAGGATATCTGCGGGCTGGTTGATGGTGGCAAGGTTCTGTTCGATCTGGCGATGGGCAGGAATCTCGATCTGGTTCAATATCCAGTTCGCACCGTAGAGCGCTACGATTTCCTCGGCGTGATAGGCGAGTTCGTTTGTCGGCTGTGGGGTTTGCGGATGGCGTCCGAGCAGGTTGACCGTTGCGTGAATCGCTTAATGCGCGACGGTGTCGACAAGCTCCATCGAATCTGAATGCTTCAATAGGTTAAGCCAGATCAGCGGCGGTCGCCCAGGAATAACCAGCGTCAGCCCGAATCTAGGGAGAGCTTGCGCAGCGTCGGCTGGCAAAAGCGCATCAGCACCGACGATAATATTCAGATCGTCAAGCCGCTCTAGCAACTCTCGGAAGCCAGCATTATCAATAGTGGAAAGCTGAATGCGTGCACCCCTGACATCCAGGTGCTGCTGGATGTGATTGTATCGCCTCTGAAGCTCCCGCTGGCCGAGGAAGTTTTGAAAAGCTAATTCTACCGCGTCAATTAAATGTTCAAACACCGAATTTTCCTTCGTAGTGGTTGTTGATTGCATCCGTATGACGACAGTCGTTGTTTCTCTTTCTCGAAATATTGGCTTGGACACCCCCCACTATCGTTAAGTATTGGCTTACACGTCCGGCCGGCGACGTTCCGCCGTGATTTTCGTGACAAGCCTGTCAGCCTGTTCTCCGCCGTCGTGCGCCGTCTGATCCCGCGGACCTTCGTTATTCGCCGCTAGACTAGTCTGGACTTGTCCGCAAACTTCTTCTTGCAACATAGGGTTCGTCTCGATGCCGTTCGTGACTGAGGTTGAGAGGAGTTGGCCAGCGGCACAGTGGCCAACTCCCGCCTCGCTTAGCGATCGTTATTCGCGAAGCGCTGGTTGAGCGCGCGATCCAAGTATGCCGCCGTCTCCAAGGCGTCCTTGACCTCGATGGGGGCACCATCGAACTCTGTTACCCAGCCGTAAGTCTTCACGCTGCCGTTGGCGAGGCGGCGGACGACGTAGCGAGTGCGGTGGATGATGACATCGTGAGCGTCGTCATCCCGCAGACGGCTTGTGACCGCATCCAGGATCGTGGGCGCCACCTCGGCAAAAGCAGCGTCGCCGAGGGCATGGCCGATGGCCACGCTGGAGATCGGGAAGCCGCCGACTTCGGCCTCGCCCCAAGTGGCCGGGACGAACTTCACGTACGGACCGAAGAGGCCCAGCGCTGCATCCCGCGCCTCACTGGAGGCATAGGCTTCGGGAAAGCCGGGGGCGACACCGCAGATGCGTTCGTGCAGCTGGTCCTCCTCATCGGAGAGGACGGCCGAGTTGGCCAATTTGGCCATCAGCGAGTCGGGAACGTGCGGGACAGAGCGGGCAAAGGCGAAGTGGTCCATGGGAGGTCTATCCTTCTGGGAGCCAAGGAGCGGAATGCTGCCTGGGGTGCTGCTATGCACAGGCGGATAGTGCCTCGCTGACGGCCGAATCGAGGTTTCATTCGCTGAAGTATTTTTGAAACCTGCAGTGTCGGATACGGACGAGTCGTTGATTCTGTGCCACTCCTGACGAAGTCAGGTCATCCCAATCTTTGTCCGCGGTCACGCAGAATTGCCGTTGAGCCGAAAATAACGAGCGCGCGTGTTCTAAGAGGAGAGCTCATGCTTCAGCGCCAGTCGAGGTCGATCTGCTGGCTTCTGGGAATGTCAAATATGCCCGATGTAAAGTTGCGATAGTATCGAGCCTTGTTAATGACGATCATGATCATGCCTGGATCATTGAAAAGCGTCTCGAACGGAAGATCCAGATAAGTCATCTCATCGCCTGCGTTGAAAATGGATTGCAGAGCCAGGCAAAGATGCAAAACGGGCTTGCTTGGCGTCCAGCATCGTTCTGTAATATTTCCCTTATTTGCAGTGGTATCTTTCTTGCGGAGCCTATCCAGATCCATCGAAACCTCCGCTATCCACTCAGCGCTGGTTGGCGCAAAATACCCGTACTCTGCAAGCTTGCCGCCAGCACCTCGGCTGTCTCGTCCCTTTTCAAACGCGAAGAAGCAGCAATCCGTTGGTGCTGCCATCTTCGCGGCGATCATCCGGGAGTATCGAATGAGTCGGATTCCGCGTTTGTATTCGGTCTCGGCCATCTTTCTGTCCAATAGGAGGTAGTCCGGCCGAAGCCATTGGTTGGAATTCTTCCACCCCGGATGTTTTGACAAGTGTTCGATGATCTTGAAATACGCCGCGTGCTCGAACCTGGTGCGCGCTTTCTTGTCGTCAGGATAGGCCAGGACAGCGAGCAATTTGGCAGCTGCCTCATAGCTGGTGATATCTAGTACTGGAATGCGGACAAATTCCGCGCATTCGTCGCCGACGTTAGGACGTTGATCAATTTGCATCGTCAAGCGGTTACGCCTTTTAGTTTATGGGTAATTGCCGATGAGCAGGTGCTCTCAATTCTGTTAAGGACTTCCGCTCACGATAATTCGAAAACTGATTGCAATATTAAGGGTTGATTGATCAGGAAAGGTTTCAAAAATTTCTCTATATTTGAAACCCGGAGATAAGAGGTCGAGACGTATATTGCATGAGATCTGAGCCGCGGACCATTCCGGAGCGCACGGCCCCTTAAGTGATCACAGAGGAGATGACATGGAGAAGAAGGACGAGACAAAGGAACATGCCAAGCCGAAGTTTCGAATTGGTGAGCCGGATGAGTTGCTCGCTTTGTTGTGGGCGCGAGGCGACGATCCAGAGGATATCGCGAAGAAATTCAAATTGAGCCTGACCGAGGTTGAAGAAGCCATCCGACGACACGGGCACAACTACAAGAGGTGACGACCGCGCCGTCCCCATCGCGTCTAGCCGTATCATCGAGACCTCGCGACGCAGCACATTTGATTTTTTGAATTCGCTTGACTGGAGATATTAGCCTTCGCCTGAAAGGCGCTCTCTTTGTCTTTTTGTCACGGAGGGCGAGGGCCTTCCCAACGATTTCTGATGCCGCGCGAACGGGGTCACTGCCTCGCACGACGATTGCGAAGGCGTGGCTTATCTTCGCCGTTAGGCGGAGGCATGGGTTCAGAACGTGGGCAAGCTGGTGCAAAATCATTCGGTGTCCCTCGCCGGAGGCACTCGGTCCCGGGTCCCGCCGCCGTTGGCACGCCGGCGGCGCTATGCTGACCCTCCTGCGGGTGCCTTTTTGACCGGTCTCGCAACTGCCGACTGACCTTCGCTTCGTTACGGCACAGGCGGCATTCTCTGTTTGAGAGCTAATGGCTCCGCCCTCGCGCGGGCAAGGGTGAAGCCCGGAAGATCCGGGACCGACCGGGGCGGTCTCCCCGACCTTCCGCGCGGACCCGCTGCGAAAATTCTCACGACCCAAATCGCTTGTGCAGGCCGGGTGATCCCCCTCCGCCCCGGCCGCCCTTGCCCTTGCTACCCCGGTCTCGCCGACGGGCAGGGCGCAGGCGCGAGGTGCGCTCTGCGCCCATAATGTCTATACGCCAAAGCGCTAATTATACGCAGGTGAGGCCCGACCGGCCCTTCGAGTTTTGATGGCCGCCGGGGAGGCCGGCGACGCGGCAGCCGGCCGCTTGCGCCATACGGTTGACGAGAGGTGGAGGCGCACTTGACGCACATTTCAGTGGAACGCAACTAGACGTTTCAACTGGTGCTGGCCAACTAAGCGATTGAACAGCTTCCTTATGGACTAAGTTAGACCCGATCACTGTAACCGGTTTATTCTGGAGGGCCCCGATCGTGCATTCGCCGATCTGTGTTGGGCGGATTTAGTCGTCGCTTTAGTGCATCAGTTTCTATTGCAGTCAGTTGCCAGATTTCAATCAGGAACAGATCTACGTTATCGAGCGGTGACGCAGTGAACACTCTTGGATCGTCAGGGCTGAAAACTAACGCGTCCCTTTGCGCGAGAGTGACGATATGTTTCTCAGCCTGGATGTTGATACCGTTTCCGATGGCGACGACGATGCCTGCATCTCCCTGCCATTCGAGTTGGGTCGGCGAGGCAAGCGGGTATCGCAAGACGCGATGCCTGTAGCGGTGCCGGCGGGTCATGACATTGAGATCATGGATTGGCCCATCAACGAGTGTGCTTTCGACCTTTAGATCGCCTGAAAATTCGAATGGTTCAGATTGCCGATTGATAGATATGAGCTCTTCACCATGAAGCGTGAGCGAAAGGCCATGTCCATCGATCACACTCAAGGTGCGATCGATGTTCGGGAATAGCGAGAAAGGCCCTGGCTCGCCGACATAGGCCATGCTGACGCGCCAGTCGAACGTGTCGAAGGACGCGCCTGCGGGCGAAACCATCATTTCGATGGTCTCGCCGCCGCCATTCTTCCACGGCATTCGCCGATAGTTGGCCTCGCGCTGTGTGCGCATCGATTACGCCACGCTTGGAAGCTTTAGGTTGTTGTCCTTGGCGCATTGGATCGCGATGTCGTAGCCGGCATCCGCATGGCGCATGACGCCGGATGCAGGATCGTTCCAGAGAACGCGCTCCAGCCGCTTGGCTGCCTCGGGGGTGCCGTCGGCGACGATCACCATGCCGGCGTGCTGGGAATAGCCGATGCCGACGCCGCCGCCGTGGTGAAGCGAGACCCATGTCGCGCCGCTGGCGCAATTGATCAGCGCGTTGAGGAGCGGCCAGTCCGAAACGGCGTCCGAGCCGTCCTTCATTGCTTCGGTTTCGCGGTTCGGACTCGCGACGCTTCCCGAGTCGAGATGATCGCGCCCGATGACGATCGGCGCCTTCAATTCTCCGCGCGCTACCATTTCGTTGAAGGCAACGCCGATACGGTGGCGGTCGCCGAGCCCGACCCAGCAGATCCGCGCCGGCAGTCCCTGAAACTGAATGCGCTCGCGTGCCATGTCCAACCAGTTGTGCAAATGCGTGTTGTCGGGCAGCAGTTCCTTCACTTTCGCATCGGTCTTGTAAATATCTTCCGGATCGCCGGAGAGTGCAGCCCAGCGGAACGGGCCAATGCCGCGGCAGAACAGCGGACGGATATAGGCCGGCACGAATCCGGGAAAATCGAAGGCGTTGTGCAGGCCCTCTTCCTTGGCCATCTGGCGGATGTTGTTTCCGTAATCGAGCGTGGGTACGCCCATCTTGTGAAAATCGAGCATCGCGCGCACGTGGTCGACCATGGAGCGCTTTGCGGCGCCCTCGACGACCTTCGGATCGGATTCACGCTTCGATTCCCAGTCCGAGAGGCTCCAGCCTTTCGGCAAGTAGCCGTTGACGGGATCGTGTGCTGATGTCTGGTCGGTGACCACGTCAGGCCGCACGCCCAGGCGAACCAGCTCCGGAAAGATGTCGGCGGCGTTGCCAAGCAGACCCACGGAAACCGGCTTCTTCTCCTTGCAGGACGTCTCGATGATCTTGAGCGCGTCCTTGATGTCCTTCGCCTGAACATCGAGATAGCCCGTGCGCAGCCGCATCTCGATGCGGCTCGGCTGGCATTCGACGGCGAGGCACGAAGCGCCGGCCATGGTCGCGGCCAGTGGCTGAGCGCCGCCCATGCCACCGAGTCCGGCGGTCAGGATCCATTTTCCTGCAAGGCTGCCTCCGTAATGCTGGCGGCCAATTTCCACGAAGGTCTCGTAAGTTCCTTGCACGATCCCTTGAGAGCCGATGTAAATCCACGAACCGGCCGTCATTTGGCCGTACATCATCAGGCCTTTGCGATCGAGCTCATGGAAATGATCCCAGTTGCCCCAGTGCGGCACGAGGTTTGAGTTCGCGATAAGTACGCGCGGCGCGTCCGCATGCGTGCGGAAAACACCGACCGGCTTTCCGGATTGCACGATCAGCGTTTCGTCATCGCCGAGCTCGCGTAGCGCCGCGACAATGCGGTCGAAGCTTTCCCAGTTGCGCGCCGCGCGGCCGATGCCGCCATACACCACAAGTTCGCTAGGCTTTTCGGCGACATCCGGATCAAGATTGTTCATCAGCATGCGCAGCGGCGCCTCAGTCAGCCAGCTCTTGGCGGAGATTTCGGATCCGCGCGGCGAACGGATGACGCGGGTGTTGTCGATACGGGTCATAAGATATTCCTCGATTACGCCGACGGACTGGCGAAGCTTAGGCAGGATTTCAGGATGCGGATGAGCGCGTCGCGCATCGGCAGGGCATAGGCGGGGTCATAGGGGGCCGGCCACGTGTGATCGGTCACGGGTCCGGGCTGTTCATGCATGTAACCGCGGCAGGCAAGCTCCATCTGGATGGCATGCAGACCGTTGCGCGGATTGCCGAGCCGGCGCGTTATCCAGCCGCCGGTAAAGCGACCGTTGGTGGTGCGCGTGAAAGCAGTCTCTGCGCAAATTGCTTCCACCGCCGCCGTCAGGGACGGATCGCAACTTATGCCGGAATTGGTCCCGATGTTGAAGTTCGGAAGCTCACCTTCGAACAGGCGGGGTATCACCGTGCGGATCGAATGACAGTCGTAGAGAACCACCGTGGGATGGGTCTTGCGAAGATGCGCGATCTCGTCATCCAGCGCGGCATGGTAGGGATCGAAAAATTGCGCGCGCCGACCTGGAATCTCCTCGGCCATCAGCTCCGAACCGTTCTTGTAAAGAGGCTCGCCGTCGAATGTGGTGGTCGGACAAAGTCCTGTGGTTTGCTGGCCGGGATAAAGCGTCACTCCGGATGGATCGCGATTGACGTCGATCACCGTGCGCGAAATCGCGGTGTGAACCACTGTCGCTCCGAGATCCGAGGCGAAGTCGTAAAGTTTGTCGATCCACCAGTCGGCATCCTTGCGGGCCATCCATGGCGAAACCAGACGGTCTTCGAACTCCGCCGGAATATGGGTGCCGGTGTGAGGAAAGGAAACGACCAGCGGCGCGTTCCCCCGGTGAACCGTCAGCCAAGACGTCATGCTCCCCTCCAAACGCGCTGAAACAGCGGGTTGAACCCGATGCGATAGACCAGTTCGGCGGGGCGCTCGACATCCCAGATGGCGAGATCACACCACTTGCCCGTTTCTAGCGTTCCGACCTCGTGCAAGCGACCGAGGGCGCGTGCAGCTTCCCGCGTGACGCCTGCGATCAACTCGTCCACAGTCAGCCGAAACAGCGTGGCTCCCATATTCATGGTCAGCAACAGCGAGGTCAGCGGCGACGTGCCCGGATTGCAATCGGTTGCGACCGCGATTTTCACGCCATGTCGGCGAAAGGCGTCCAGCGGCGGCATCTGCTTTTCGCGCAGCATGTAAAATGCGCCCGGCAGCAGCACGGCGGTGGTTCCGGCCTTCGCCATGGCGATAGCGCCATCCTCATCGGTGTATTCGAGATGATCCGCGGACAACGCGCCGTATTCCGCCGCCAGCCGCGCGCCGTGCAGGTTCGACAATTGATCCGCATGCAACTTGACCGCGAGCCCGGCCGTCTTCGCGGCTTTAAACACCCGCGCCGTTTGTTCGGGCGAGAAAGCGATCCCTTCGCAAAACGCATCTACTGCATCGGCCAGATGATCGCGCGCGATGGCGGGGATCATGTCGCAGACGTAGTCGATGTAGCGATCACGATCGGCATATTCCGGAGGCAGCGCGTGCGCACCAAGGAACGTCGTCGCGACCTCGATCGGGCGCTCGCGTGCCAGTCGTCGTGCGGCCCGGAGCACGCGAAATTCGCTGTCGCGATCAAGGCCGTAGCCGGATTTGATCTCGATCGTGGTGACGCCTTCAGCGATCAAATGATCGAGTCTTGGCAGCGAGGCGTTGACCAAGTCGTCCTCGCTGGCCGCTCGCGTCGCCTTGACTGTTGACAGGATGCCGCCGCCAGATCGCGCGATCTCTTCATAGCTTGCACCGGCGAGGCGCAATTCAAACTCGTGGGCCCGGTTGCCGCCGTAGACGAGATGCGTATGGCAATCGACCAATCCGGGAGTCACCCAGCGACCGTCGAGCCGCACCGTTTCCCGCGCGCTCCAGTTTCCCGGTAATTCAGATAACAGGCCTGCAAAGGCGATCCGGCCATCCTTTGTGGCGATGGCACCATTTTCGATGATGCCGAGCCCAGTCTCTGCTGGCTTGAGGGTCACCAGTCGCGCGTCGAGCCAAATTTTATCGAACTGCATCGTCTCTCCGCAGGATATCGATCCTGCTTCCCCGGCATGGCGATTAATTGTCTATACATAATTGCCTGCAAGCTTTCAATTGTCTATACAAAAGAAATCGGAGCGGAGACAGGTTCGAATGACATCGCGAATCCCCGGCGCAACGGATGCGAAGCGAGAGATGGGCGTGAGCTCTCTGTTTTTTGATCATGCGTTTCTGCCCGACGGCTGGGCGCGCGATGTCAGACTCTCGATCGAGGGTGGTGTCATCGCGCAGGTCGAGGTCGGAGTTAGCTGTGGCGGCAGCGGGCATGTGAAGGGCATCGCACTGCCGGGCCTTCCCAATCTTCACTGTCATACGTTTCAGCGCGGAATGGCCGGACTCGCCGAGCGTCGCGGAGTGGGCGACGACAGCTTCTGGACCTGGCGCGATGTGATGTATCGCTTTCTCGGTCGTCTTTCGCCTGACGATGTGGAGGCGATCGCGGCTTTTGCCTACGCCGAAATGCTTGAGCGCGGTTTCACCTCGGTCGGCGAGTTTCATTATCTACATCATGATGCAAACGGCTCACCCTATGACGATCTGGGCGAGATGGCGGCGCGTATCGTGGCGGCAGCTGCCGAGAGCGAGATCGGATTGACGCTGCTTCCTGCGTTGTATGTGAACGGCGGTTTTGGGGGCGCGGCGCCGGGCGCTGCTCAACGTCGTTTTCTGAACGATCCCGAACGCTTCCTGAAGCTTGTTGAGCGGACTCGCGCCGTGACGGCTTCGCTGCCTTCAGCGCAGGTTGGAATAGCGCCACATTCGCTGCGTGCAGTCACGCCTGAATCGCTGCGTATGGTGATAGGTCAGGCGGGAGCAGGGCCTGTCCACATTCATGTCGCCGAGCAGGTCAAGGAGGTCGCCGATTGCATCGCGTGGTCGGCGCGCAGGCCGGTGCAATGGCTGCTAGACAATGTGATCGTCGATGAGCGCTGGTGTCTCATTCACGCCACCCATATGACGTCCGACGAGGCGCGCCGGGTTGCCGTATCGGGCGCAGTGGTGGGGCTTTGTCCCATCACTGAGGCATCGCTGGGCGACGGCATCTTTAACGGCCCGGACTTTCTGATTGCCGGCGGACGCTACGGCGTGGGGTCGGACTCCAACGTCGAGATCGATGCGGCGGGCGAGCTCAGGCTTCTTGAATACAGTCAGCGTCTCGGCCAGCGCGCTCGCAATGTGATGACCACGGAGCCGGGGGAGTCGACCGGTCAGCGGCTTTTCACGTCCGCTCTTGCCGGTGGCGCGCAGGCGCTGGCGCGGCCGGTGGGCGCCATCGCAGTCGGTCGCCGCGCGGATATCGTGGTGCTCGATGCCGAGCATACGAGTTTTGCAACGACCGACAGCCGTCATTGGCTGGATGCGTGGATTTTTGTTCCGGGGTGTCCGGCCATACAGTCGGTGTTCGTCGGCGGCGCGAAGGTCGTGGATGAGGGACGTCATATCCGGCGTGATAAGATTGCCGCGCGATATCGCTCCGTTCTCAGGAGGTTGGTCGATGTCTGAACTTCGGGTGTCCCAGCGCACGGGGCCGACGGGAGTTGCGCGCTACGCCGAGATCCAGCGCGCGCTTGAGGCGGCGATCTTTTCCGGCGACTGGCCGCCGGGCGCTCGTGTGCCTTCCGAGCAGGAACTGTTGAAGCGCTATGCATGCTCGCGCATGACGGTCAACAAGGCGTTGAGCGCGCTCGCGGCCTCGGGGCTGATCGTGCGCCGCCGGCGTTCGGGCAGCTTTGTCGCCAAGCCCGAAGCCGAGAAGAACGTCCTTCAGATCCATGACACCGAGGAAGAAATTCGCCGCGAGGGCAAATCCTATCGCATCAAGGTGCTGTCCAGGACGGAACGTAACGCTACGAAACACGATGCAGCTCGCCTGAATATGCCGCTGCCGACGCGGGTGCTTGCGGTGAAATGCGTGCATTTCGCGGACGAGGAACCGGTGGTGGCGGAGGATCGCCTGATCAATCTCGATGCCGTGCCTTCGGTAACGCAAGTTGATTTCAACGTGACGTCGCCGGGAAGCTGGCTGCTAAGGAAAGTGCCGTGGAGCCAGGCCGAGCATCACATCCGGGCGGCGAACGCGAATAAGGACGTCGCGGCGCAGCTCAAGATTATTGAGGGCGATGCCTGCCTGGTCGTAGAGCGGCGAACGCAATACGCGGGTCAGGCCATCACTCACGTCACGCTCTCGTACCCTGGCAACGGATACAAACTCGTTGCCCGCTTTAGCCCATCGCCAACGTGAAGATCCGGTCAACTGGCAGTGACATGCGCAGCACTTGATGCGTACGCAGCAAAATCATTTCGCGATCTCGTTCAGAGGCAAGAAAGTATGACCATTTACTCCGGTCCAGTCTTCGATATGTGCAAACGGCAGTTCGATATCACCGCCGACTATCTGTCGATTCCCGAGGATGAACGTCGCCGCCTTCTTTATCCCAAAAGGGCAATTGCGGTCTCCTGTCCTATTCATAGGGATGACGGATCGATCGCGGTATTCGAAGGCTATCGGGTCCAGCATCATTTGACGCTGGGCCCGACGAAGGGTGGCACGCGCTTCTCGCAGCATGTCGATATTGGTGAAGTCGCAGCCCTTGCGGTGTGGATGAGCTGGAAGTGCGCGCTTGCAGGCCTGCCTTATGGCGGGGCAAAGGGAGGCGTCACTGTGGATGCTGCATCGCTTTCGGCGCGTGAGCTCGAAGCTCTGTCGCGCCGGTACATGGTCGAGATGATTCCGTTTGTCGGACCGCGAACGGACATCATGGCGCCGGATATGGGTACGAATGAACAGGTCATGGCCTGGTTCATGGATACATATTCGATGTACCAGGGCCATACGGTCAACGAGATTGTGACCGGCAAGCCGGTTGCGTCCGGTGGGACTGAAGGGCGCCGGGAGGCAACGGGTCTCGGCGTCGCGCATCTCGTTGGTCGCGCGCTTGATCGGCTGGGGATCGCCGCGAGCGGCTCGACCGCCATCATTCAAGGCTTTGGCAACGTTGGCTCCGTTGCGGCGGTGGCCTTGTGCGAGCGTGGCCTGAAGATCATCGGAATCGGCGATCACTCGGCGGCCTATTTCGATCCTCGCGGTCTCGATATCGCGTCGGCGCTGAAACACGCCGTGCAGCATGGCCGGCTATCGGGCTTCTCGAGCGAACTGGAGATCGCGCCCGATCAGCTTCTTCTCCAGACCTGTGACGTGCTCGTTCCCGCCGCACTCGAGCGCGTGATTACAGAGAACAATGTCGCAAAACTCAAATGCCGGATTCTCGCCGAGGGTGCGAATGGTCCGACCACGCCCGAAGCGGACGCGCTGCTCGATCTGCGCCGCGACGAGGTGTTCGTCATGCCCGACATTCTCTGCAATTCAGGTGGCGTCATCGTGAGTTATTTCGAGTGGCTCCAGGGCCAGCAGCAATTCCTCTGGGGCAAGGAGCAAGTTTTGCAACAGCTTTACGACATTCTCGATCGCACATTCTCCCGCGTCGTCACGCGCGCGGCTTCAGAGAAAATCTCGTTTCGCGCTGCGGCGCTGGCGATCGGGGTGGAGAAGGTGCGGTCGGCCAAGCTGACGCGAGGGTTGTTCCCTTGAAAGAGCCGAGCCGCCGCAGCGTCGACCGTCAAATAAGTCCCGGGCCGCGTGTTGACCTGAATACCATATACTAATAGAAATCGAGAGAGAGACCCAAATGTTACCGAGCGGAAGTTCGCCTGTGTGCAAAGCGGCGCAAGAGTTCTTCGCGGCAACGAGGCCATTATGCTTGTTCAGGTTCTAGTCTCCGGAATCGCGATCGGCTGCGTCTATGGATTGATCGCGCTGGCGCTCGTGCTCATCAACAAGTCGACCGATGTTGTCAATTTCGCGCAAGGCGAAATGGCGATGTTCGGCGCTTTCGTGGCTCTCGCGCTGAATCGTGATCTCGGGCTTCCGATGATCGTTGTTCTGGCGCTTGCCTTTCCCATCGGAGGACTGATCGGCGCAGTCACTGAACGAATTGCGATACGTCCGCTTGCGGGTGGCGCTCCGATCAACGCGCTGATCGCGACGATCGGTCTGTGGATGGTCTTTCACTATGGCGCGGGCTGGATCTGGGGCTTCGATCCGTTCCGCTTTCCGTCGCTTGTTAGCGACGTGCCGATCGATATCGCGGGCATTCGCGTCGCGCCGTACAGCATCGTGATCGCGCTGGTGGCCGGCGCACTGCTAGTCGGCTTCTATCTCTTCTTCGAATTTTCCCGCGAAGGCATTGCCATGCGCGCAGCGAGCATGAATGCGCGCGCCGCCCGCTTGATGGGAATTCGCACCGGGCGCGTGTCGGCATGGGCGTGGGGCTTGGGAGGCGGAATCAGCATGGTTGCCGGAATCCTGGTCGCGCCGATGACCTTCGTCGACGTCGACATGATGTTTCTCGTGCTTCTGAAGGCCATCGCAGGCGCGGTCCTCGGAGGGTTCACGTCCTTGCCGGGCGCTATCGTCGGCGGCATCCTCGTCGGCGTCACGGAAACTCTCGGAGGATACTACATTTCGTCGGAGTTCAAGGATGTCTTTGCGTTCCTGATTATCGTGGCGGTCTTGATGGTGCGGCCGGAAGGTCTCTTCGGGATGCCGGCGATCAAGAAGGTTTGAGATCATGCGCAACACGTTCCTTGCAGCTTTCGTTTTCATCGTCTGCGCGGCGCTCGTTCCCTTCCTCGGGCAGGGATATCTTTGGTTCTTGCTGTGTAGCGCTGCGGTGTATTTCATCGTGGCGCTTTCGCTCAATATCCTGATCGGGATTGCCGGCCAGATTTCGATCGGGCACGCCGCATTCTGGGCATTGGGGGCCTATAGCTCGGCTGTGGTCGTCACCAAGCTTGGCCTGCCGTTCCTGGCCGGGATCCCGGTCGCTGGAATCGTCGCGGGGCTCGTTGGTTTGCTGGTCGCGTTGCCCGCTCTGCGAATACAGGGACACTATCTGGCGATCGCCACGCTGGCCTTTGCGCTGTTCGTGCAGCAGGTGCTTCACGAATGGGAAAGCCTGACCGGAGGCCGCGCGGGGATTTTCGTGCCGCGTCCGCAGATCCTGGGCTTTGAGATTAGTGATGATCGTCAGTATTTCTATCTGCTGCTGGCGATATGTGTCGGGCTTGCGTGGATCACCTGGAATCTTGCGCGGTCACGAACCGGGCGCGCGCTGATGGCCCTGCGCATGAGCCCGACCGCCGCGCAGTGCTGCGGTGTCGATCGCCGCACCAGCATCGTAATTGCGTTTGGGTTGAGCGCCGCGTTGACCGGCGTCTCGGGCGGCCTTTATGCGCATCTCGTCGGTTATCTCAGCGTATCGAGCTTTTCGCTTGGAACCTCGCTGTCCTTCCTGACGATGGTCGTGATCGGTGGAACGTCGCGCATCGCCGGGGCCGTGCTCGGGGCGTTGTTCCTGACGTTGGCGCCCGAAATTCTAAGAGGACTCGGTGACGGCCAGATGGTGATCTACGGGGTCATTCTGATTTTGGTTGTGATGTTCTTGCCTTCGGGCCTTGTCGGCGTGCCGGCTCAACTGGGTCGCCTTCTGCGCCGCTCGAAGAAGCTGCCCTCCTCGGAGGTCTCGTCATGAGCGTGTTGAGCATTCAGGGGCTAACTCGGCGCTTTGGCGGTCTTGTGGCGCTGAATGACATTGATCTGACGGTGCCGGAACGATCCATCGTTGGGCTGATCGGACCCAATGGAGCTGGCAAGAGCACGCTTCTCAATTGTCTTTCAGGAATCTATCGGCCTAGCGCCGGCAAGATTTCCTTTGGAGGTCTAGATCTCGTCCAGACTCCTACCCATCGGCTTGCCTCGCTGGGCGTGGCGCGAACATTTCAGAATCTCGAACTGTTTGGCGATGCGACAGTTCGCGAGAATGTCCTGGTCGGATGTGACTACCGCTTTCGCTCCAGCTTGCTGTCCGATCTCTTCGCCGGTCCTTCGGCGCGACGGGCCGCGCGGGAAGCGAACAAGGAAGTCGACCGCGAACTGGCCGCTCTAGGCTTGCTGGATGTGGCGGACACCGTGGTGAAAGACCTGTCATACGGCCTTCAGAAGCGCACCGAACTGGCGCGGGCACTGGTGGGCAAGCCCAAGCTGATGCTACTCGACGAGCCTGCTGCCGGCGCGAACCCGACGGAAAGCCACGAGCTTGGCGAACTGATCCGCCGTTTGCGCGACGAGCGCGGCGTCTCGGTTCTGCTTATTGAGCATGACATGCCATTGGTGATGGGAATCTGCGATCACGTCGTGGTTCTTGATCATGGCGCAAAAATTTGTGAAGGCGAACCGGCGGCGGTCGCCAACGATCCGCGCGTTGTTGAAGCGTATCTCGGCGAGGAGGGTGGCGATGCTCTCCATTGAGCGCATGACGGCACGGTACGGTGGCGTGGTCGCGCTCGCTGACGTGAGTCTTACAATCGAGCGTGGCAGTGTCGCTTGCCTTTTGGGAGCCAATGGCGCCGGGAAATCGACGCTTCTCAACGCGCTTATGGGGCAGGTCGCGGATGTCGAAGGTCGGATCAGCTTCGACGGGCGCGAAACTCTTGGGCTTCCCACCGATCAGATTGTTTCAGCAGGCATGGTTCTCTCCCCGGAAGGTCGTCAACTTTTTGGCGACCTCACCGTCGAGGAAAACCTCCGGATAGGAGCGTACCTCCGTCGCGACGACTGGAGCAAAGACCTCGTCGAAATCCTCGCGCTGTTCCCGCGGCTCGCCGAACGCCGCCGCCAGCTTGCGAAGACATTGTCGGGGGGCGAACAACAGATGGTAGCCATTGGCCGGGCATTGATGTCGCGACCGAAGCTGCTCCTGCTCGACGAGCCTTCGCTCGGCCTCGCGCCGATCTTTGTGCGAGAGGTCATGAAGCTGATCTCGACGATTCATGCCAGTGGCACGACGATATTCCTGGTCGAGCAGAACGCCAGACAGGCGCTACGGATTGCGACGCAGGCCTTCGTTCTCGAGAAGGGGCGCCTGACGACGGCGGGCCCAGCCGCCACGCTTATCGATGATCCAAAAATAACGGCCGCCTATCTGGGCGGTTCGGGGAAACCAACCAACCAAGGGGAGAAATAGATGACCATGCTGAGGAATATCGCTATTGCCTGCGGACTGGCTGTTGCCATGTCCGGGACAGCACTTTATGCGCAGGATTCGGGCGTCACGAAAACCGAGGTTCTGATTGGCGCGTTTCTGCCGCTCCAGAGCGGGCTGGCGGGGGGCGCTGCCCAGGTGAGGGACGGCGCGCTGGCGTATGTCCAGCACATCAACGAAAATGGCGGCGTCAACGGCCGCAAGCTGCGCTGGCTCTTTGAGAACGATTCATACAACCCGCAGCAGGCCGTCGCGGTTACCAAGAAGCTGGTTGAGCGCGACGGGATCTTCGCGATTGTCTCCCCGCTCGGCACGGCGACGGGACTTGCCGTTCTACCGTATGTTGCACAGAAGAAAATTCCGATGATCGGCCCCGTTGCCGGCAGTCCCAGGCTTCTTGAGCCGAAAGAGCGGGAAGTGTTCGGGGTGTTGCCGAGCGGCATTCGCCGGGGCCAGGCTGTCGCGAAGCATGCCGTGGAAGGAATGGCCGGCAAGAAGATCGCGGTCTTCTTTCAGAATGATGATTTTGGAAAAGACCTTCGCGACGGCGTCAAGGAGCAGTTGAAAGCCGTTGGCCAGTCCATCGTCGGCGAAACGTCCTATGAGCCGAACGATATCGACATGAGCAGTCAGGTCGCCAAGTTGCGCGCGGCCGATCCTGATGTGGTCGTGCTGGCGGGCATTCCGAAGCCGGTTTCGCTGTTCGTCAACGAGGCCGCCAAGCAGGGCTGGCAGCCGAAGTATGTCGGATCGTCGCCGATTTCGGATCCTCTGATGGCCGAACTCGCGGCGAAGAACGCAGACGACATCAACATCGTCTTCGATGTGGCGCTGCCCAACATGCCGGAATCAGCGAAGGCCAACGAGATCCTGGCGAAGTACACGTCGCAGACCCGTCCGGGATATTTTGTCTATAACGGAATGATCGGTATGATGTTGTTCGTCGAGGCGCTGAAGCGTTCCGGCCCCGAGCCGACCCGCGCGGCGATCATCGCGGAACTCGAAAAGCTGAAGGATTTCCGCAGCGACATCTTCCCTCCGATCTCGTACAGCGCTGACAATCATGCCGGCATCAGCTCGTATGGACTTGCGAAGTGGAAGAATGGAAAGCTCGAAGTTCTGAAAAGCTGGAAGTAGAAGGCTGATCAACGACAATGTCGGTTCACTCAACAATGGAGAGCGGCCGCGCGCCGCTCTTCTCGACAGGGTTCTTCCCGACGCCCGGTGCTGCGCTTCGCGCGCAGGCCGAGGCGATCGGCGAATCCGAGGCTTTGGCCTTTCCGGAAAGCGGTGGCCGGTTGACTTTTGCCGGATGGTATGAGCAGTCAACCGCCGTCGCTCGCGGTCTCGTCGATCTGGGCGTGCGGCCCGGCTCTCACGTCGCGCTGCTTGCGGAAAGCCGCGTCGAATGGCCGGTCGCGCAGGTCGGTATTGCGCTCGCTGGTGCAACTTTCGTTCCTCTGAATACACATTATCGGATCGACGATCTGCGCTATGCGCTGGTGCAGTCGCGTTCCGAAGTGATCATTCTTTCCGAGCGATTCAGGTCGAATGCCTACCTAGAGATGGTTCGCAAGCTTCGCGACGAGCTGCCTCTGCTGCGCGAGATAATCGTGCTGGACGGTAGCGGGCCGGAGCACTCCTTCGACGATCTGCTCGCGGCCGGAAAGGCATCCACGACAATTCTGCCCGACGTCGAATCCCTAGCGATCGCCTCACTTCAATACACCTCTGGCACCACCGGGTTTCCGAAGGGCGCGTTACTGACGCATGCAGGCATGATGCGCAACGCCTGGGAGACCAGCGGACGCCTCGGTATTCGACAGGGAGATCGCTGGACCTCGATCATCCCGCTCTTTCATTGCGCCGGATGCATTATGTGTATCCTCGGAGCGTTGCAGCGTGGAGCGGCGTATATAGGTGTCTCCGCGTTCGACGCGGAAGCGATGCTCCGCCTCATCGAGGCGGAGCAATGCACCGCGATGTCCGGCGTTCCGACGTCGTACCTTGCCATGTTGCAGCATCCGGCCCGCTCTCGTTACGATATTTCTTCCCTGCGGACGGGAACGTGCGGCGGAGCGGACTGCAATCCGGACGTGCTGAAGGAATGCGCGGCGGCCTTTCCCCAGCCGCATCTGGTGCAGCTCTACGGGCAAACGGAAGCGAGCACGATTATCTCATGCCCGGCGTTCGACGATCCCGAACGCTTCGATACGGCGGGCCAGCCGTTGCCCGGATATGACGTTCGCGTCACCGACCCGGATACGCGCGCCCCGCTGCCGGACGGCGAGGTCGGGCAGATCGAAGTGCGTGGCGATATGGTCATGCACGGCTATTTCGAGAGGCCTGATGAAACGGAGGCAACCATCGATGCCGACGGATGGCTGCAAACCGGCGATCTCGGTCTCCTGACGACGGGCGGCCGTGTTGTCATGGCGGGCGGTCGTTTGCGTGACATGATCATCCGGGGTGGGGAGAATATCTATCCCGTGGAAATAGAGAACGTGCTGATCCAGCATCCCGCGGTGGGCGAAGTGGCGGTGTTCGCGGCGAAGGACTCCTATTACGGAGAAGTTCCGGTAGCGGCGATCCGTCTCGATGCGCCGGTGACGTCCGCCGAACTGGCGGAGTTCTGTCACGCCAGGATTGCGCGCTTCAAGGTGCCGGCAACCTTTTGCAGCGTGGAGCAATTCCCGCTGACCGCGAGTGGAAAGATTCGCAAAAGAGAATTGCAGGAGCAGTTCGCCGGAAAATCCATGGACGTGATGTCATGACGGTTATCCCGCCCGGTGCCCAGGCGCGGTTCAGCATCATGCCGGGCCCCAATGATCTTGCCGCCGCGATCGGCAATCCTGGGGTCAATGTGGTGTCGACGCCCGCTGTGATTGGGTTGCTCGAGCATGCGAGCCATCTGGCTATCCGTCCCTATTTTGAACAGGGGAAAATGTCGGTCGGCACCCGGGTGGATGTGGCGCATGTCGACGCCGCGGTGCAGGGCCGTTCTCTCGAAGCCGCGTCCCGTGTGATCGCGGTGCGGGGCAGGCATATCGTGTTCGATGTCCTCGCCAGGCAAGATGGGCGAACGGTCATGGAAGGGCGTCATGAGCGCGCGATCGTCGATCTCGCACGCTTCAACAATCGCTTTGCGGATCTTTCGGCGACGACGGCAGCCACGAAGCGCGATCTGAGTTTCTGGTACGACTTCCATAGTCCATGGAGCTATCTCGCCGCCACGCGGATCGAGGATCTGGCGCAGCGCCATGGCGTCAGGGTGGTCTGGCGGCCTCTGCATTTGGCCAATCTCATTGACCGGATCGATGGCCGTCGTGTTCTGGATGAAAATCCTGCCTTCCTGAACTGGTACAAGCAGGACATGCAGGACTGGGCAGATTTGTACGGTATCAGGATCGCTTACCATCCGAACTTTCCCTTGCGTCCTTCGCGCGCCCTCCGCGCCAGCCTGTATGCGGAACGCGCAGGCAAGGCGTCGGCGTTCGTCGTGCGCGTGATGCAGGCCTATTGGGGCGAAGGCGCCGATATTTCGGACGTCGATGTTCTCGCCCGCCTTGGCGAAGAGGTTGGTCTCGCGCCTCAGGACATTGTGGCGGCCACCAACGATGCAAATTTGAAGGAAGAGATCGAGCGCAATACCAACGAGGCTGTCGCCAGCGGACTGTTTGGCGTTCCGGCGGCTATCATCGATGGGAAGATCTTTTTCGGCAATGACCGGTTTGTCATGCTGGATCGATATCTCGGTGGCGATGCGATCAATCGGTTCGCCGTCGGTCTTCGATAACGCGCCTGCTAGATTTTTGGTGGCTTGAAACGGCCGATCAGCTTGTGGCGATCGCCTGCATGCGATAGCCGGGCATACGTGATTGGAACGTTTTCGTTCCAGGTTCGTCGCTCGACCACAAGGCAGGCGGCTCCAGGCCGAATGCCAAGGAGCTTGGCGATTTTCTCCCGTGCGGCATTGGCGGAGATCATGTGCTCGGCCTCGGTCCACGGAATATTGTCGAGCAGCCAGCGACTCGGAGGTATCTTGCGGAACAAGGTTGGCTTGACCGATACGGCGGCGCGGTTGATCAGGCGTTCCTCGACCTGAAACACCACTTCGCCGGAGTAATGAAGGCAGACCACCGTGAGCAATGGCGCTCCCACCTCTGTTTGCATCAGCGCGGCATCGTCCGGACTGGCCGCGTGCGTCGTGAAGGATTCCGGCTTGTAGGTGTAGATGCCCCCCGCCTGACGGATATGCGCGGCCACATCCCAGATTTCGAAAACGGGTCGTTCTGAAGCGCGCAGCGCGACAATGGTCCCGAGCTTGGGTTTTCGCTCGACCAGGCCATCATTAGCGAGGCTGCGGATGGCCTTGTGCACCGTCATTTTGGCGGTGCCGGTCAACTTCATCATATCTTCTTCGGAAGGAATTCGCGTCCCGGGCGGCAGTGTGCCGCGTAGAATAGGCCGCGCGATCGCACGTCTGATCTGCTGCCAGAGCGGCCCTTCGCCGTCGAGCTCCAATTCAAGCTTAGGCTTGTTGGGCATTCTCACCATCTTCTTGGTTCGCGCAGAGTACAAAGTACGCGACATTCTTGTTGAATCATTACGGGAACATTATCGCATGCTTGTAAGCTTCAAGGGCTAACTTTCTATATTCCAATCTAGTGCTCCGATGTAGGGCGGCGCGGCCGAAAAGGGTTGTTCGAGTGGAGATTTATCGCAACCCATCATCGTATGCAGATAGTTGACAAGGCTCAGGACTCATTGATCAGAGCCAGAAGATGAGGACGGCTGCGATATAGATGGCGGACATGAACGTGTGGGTACATCAATCGTAGCGGGTATGGATGCGCCGCCAGTCGTCGCGCTCACGTCCGCATGATCGCTGCGGATCGGCGCATGTCGCTATGAACAACGGTGCGACACGGCGAGAACGACTGTGGGCCGTTGCAACGGCCAAGATGCCGCGGATCACCAGCTCAGGCGCTGTGCGCTATCATCAAGATGCAGTTGCATCGCTCTGGCCAAGCTCGTCAGGCGCAAGGCTCTGAATTCCGGCCGTCCATTTTGCATGGGTTTATCAGGGCGGCGCGTCGCGATTGCCAGCGAGGCAAAGTCATCGTGATCTTGATCCTTTGCGGCTCGGTCAGCTTGCTTGACAGTCTCAGCGCTCGACGTCCGGCCCACAAGAATTCGCCGTCGTGAAACCGATGGTCGGGATCGGTCGTCCGTTTGCAGGATGTGGTCGCGCAGGTGTTCGGCCTCTGACGATGGACGGTGTCGCCGAGCGGTAAAGGGCCTTTTGGCCCCGATCGTTTCCCTGCAACGGCGCGTCCGGCTTTTTTCCCCGCCACGCTACGCGTGTCTCCTCGCGCAAGACAAAAAAAGCCGTCCTATCCGCCGTCCTCCGCTTCGCTCTGGCCTCCGGTGCAGGTCGATCGCCGCCCGGCGCAAGGACCGTCATCGAGGCCGCAATCACGCGAGCCCGAGAGCAAACGGAGAGACGATCATGGCAACCATCGGAACATTCACCAAGAGCGACAACGGCTTTGCGGGCGCAGTCAGAACGCTCAGCCTCAACATCGAGGCAAAATTCATCTCGACCGAGAAGGAAAGCGACAAGGCCCCTGACTATCGCATCCTCGCAGGCTCTGTCGAGCTCGGTGCCGCTTGGAAAAAGCCCGCTCAAAAAGACGGTGGCAAGATTTTCTACAGCGTGAAGCTGGATGACCCAAGCTTCTCCAGCCCGATCTACGCAAATCTGATCGAAGGTGAAGACGGCGTGCACTCGCTGATCTGGTCGCGCCGCAGCGCCGACTGAGCCGCATCCGGCGCGGCCGTTCCCGGCCGCGCTGGTCCTCGTCACCTCACATCGAAGGCGTCACCGATGAGCAAGCATCTCAGTGCGAACCCGCGCGCCGACATTTATCAGCGCGTCACCGACATCATCATCCGCGATCTGGAGCAGGGCACCCGCTCGTGGACCAAGCCCTGGACCACAACGTCCAAAGACTCGGATTCAATCCGACCGCTTCGCCACGATGGCACACCCTATCGCGGCATCAATGTTCTGATTCTCTGGTCCGAGGCGATCGAGCACGGCTACACGTCCTCGACATGGATGACCTACCGCCAGGCCCAAGCCCTCGGTGCGCAGGTCCGCAAGGGCGAGCACGGCGCAACCGTGGTCTACGCCAAGACCATCGAGCGGATCGATGGCGACCTCACGACCGGCGACGAGGCGGTGACGCGCATTCCCATGCTGCGTGCCTACACTGTCTTCAACACCGATCAGATCGATGGCCTGCCGGTGGCGACACCGGCTCAGCCGTCTGCGATCACAGAGTCCGTGTCCACCCGGATCGAGCGCGCCGATGCTTTCATCGCAGCGACCAGGGCAACCATCGTGCATAGGGGGAACCGCGCCTGCTATATTCCGTCCGCCGATCGCATCGAAATGCCGCCTTATGGGCAATTCATCGACACACCTACGGCGAGTGCCGCCGAAGGCTACTACGCGACAGTACTACACGAACTGGTTCACTGGACGTCGCCCTCGCATCGTTGCGACCGCGATCTTGGCAAGCGCTTTGGCGACCACGCCTATGCGCGCGAGGAACTGGTTGCAGAAATCGGTGCCGCGTTCCTCTGTGCCGATCTCTCCATCACGCTCGAGCCGCGACCCGACCACGCCGCCTACCTTGGCAACTGGCTGGCTGTGCTCAAATCAGATAAGCGCGCGATCTTTACTGCAGCTGCATTGGCCCAAAAGGCGGTCGATTGGCTCACCGGTATCCGGTGAGCTCCGTCAACGCGCCTAATTTATTCCCGACCTGACCATCGTCTGCGACGAATCGACGAGGACTCTGACCGCATAGGTCTCCGCGCTGCGCCCTGATGGCTTCCGGCGATCGCATACTACTCGAACCCGCGCAGTTATTTCTCTATACGCCAAGCCGTTTATTAAACGCTATAGCGTGTGGCGAGATAGTCGTCAGGATGGTTCATCCTGATGAATGGCGAAGCGGGAAATTCTATCGGCCAAAAGGGTTCTGGCCCGCAATCTGCGGCGGCTGAGACTCGAACGGGCGCTGTCGCAGGATGACCTCGCGACCGAGGCCGGTCTTCGGCAGGCGCTCATTAGCGCGATCGAGGTTGGAACCGCAAATCCCACGCTGGAATCGCTGGACCGGTTGGCATCTGCGCTTGGGATCGATCTAGCCGCCCTCTTTGATCGAACGGCGCGCTAACTGATCACTGCCTTGGCGGTACTGCCGGCTATGCGTGCCTCCGCCGTGCACCGGCTGGGCTACTGGAATTAATGGCGAAGCCTGACGGAGCGTCCGCTTTCAATCGGACCGGCCGCGTCTGATAGATGCCGCCCGCTTCATGAAGGCAAGCGTCTGAGCTTTCGACGTCGTCTCATCGCTCGGCGCAGTCCGAGACGCCGGCTTTACTGGTTGCGCGGTTCGCTGCTTTGCCTTTGACGCGCGCTGGCTTTTGGTTCGCGCTACCGAGTTCTGGTCGCCGACGTGGTTCGTCGGCTTGCTCGGAATAACGTGGGTACGCTCCGCTTGGCCCATTCGAGGGGAGGCCCGACCGGCCGCGCGAGTTTTGCTGGAGGCCGGGGAGGCCGGCGACGCGGCATCCAACCGCTTGCGCCAGACGGTTGACGAGAGCGTCCCGACCGGGATTGCGCGGCCGTCACTGCCGTAGGCGCCAGCTACAAACAGCAGCCGGGACATGTCGCCCCACGTTAGGCCGCGGGCTTCCACGGCCTCGAACCAGTCAAGATGGTCGCTAACAAGCCGGGCCAGCTTCTTTCGACCGCCGCCGGGAAGCATCATGTCCTCGGCAATCGCTTTGGCACCAGCCTCGATTTGCTTGTTCGACAGCACCTGGACGACCCCTGTTACATCATGATTCACATAGGGACTCACTTCGACTTCTGCAAATCTATGCAAAATAATGCATCAATCTTGAATGGAAATGCAGAAGAAAGAAGAAATTTGCATAACTCACACCTGTGCATCGCTGGATGGCGTCCGCATGGCAAGAGCTTTTTCGACGCTTTGACAACTTGGTGGTCGGGGTGCGGTCATCGCTCCGGCCTCGACTAAAGCGGATTCCATGTCCGCGGGCCCTAATGGTAGTCCGCGGATCGGGTCCCAGCCACTGTGGCGCGCTTGCTGCGCAAGCACAGGTACGGGTTATCCCAATCCTCGGTCTCGACCGGTTGCCATTACGTCGTCGTCGCTCTCACCAATTCGATCATCCCACTCGGCAGCTAACTTTCCTCCCCTTTCCGGCTGCTTCCGCTTATGCGATGGCGGAGGCTTCCTGGCGGAACGTCTCGCCGCGGCTCATCACCGCCCACGCGATCCTTGCCATCTTGTTGGCCACCGCGATCGTGACCACGCGCGGTGGACGCCTTTGGAGGAGCGCGTTGATCCAGCCGGCAAGCTCGGGCTTGTTGCGGCAATAGCGGATCACCGCAGTGGCGCCGAGCACGAGAAGCTTGCGCAAATACGCGTCGCCTTTCTTCGATATCTTCCCCATATAAACCTTGCCGCCGGATCCGGACTGCCGTGGGACAAGGCCGATCCAAGCTGCCAGATGTCGCCCGGATTTGAAGGCCTTGATGTCGCCGATGGTAGCAGTGATGGCGGAAGCCGTGATCACGCCGATTCCGGGGATTGTTTGCAGCCGGAGGCTGACCTCGCTGGCCCGGTGCGCTACTCGAATAGCCTTCTCTATCGTCTGTACGCGTGACTGCAGATCGTCGATCTGACCCATGATCAGCTCGACGCAGCTGCGGACCGCATCGGGTAGGACGGCGGGAGTTGCGCCTTGGGCAAGCGCATGCAGGTCTGGAATGCTCCAAACTCCCTTGGGCGCGATCAGCCCGAACTCGGCGAGCTGGCCACGCAACGAGTTGATCAGCGCAGTACGCTGTCGGACCAGCAGCTCGCGTGTCCGGTGCAGCATCAGACCCGATTGTTGCTCCGCGCTCTTGATCTCGACAAATCGCATCGTTGGCCTGGTCACGGCCTCGCAGATTGCCTCCGCATCGACGGCATCGTTCTTGCCGCGTTTAACGTAGGGTTTGACGTACCCCGCCGGCATCAGCCGCACGTCGTGCCCGAGTGCCGTCAGCTCGCGACCCCAATAATGCGCGGTACCACAGGCCTCCATACCGACCAGGCTGGGCGGCAGCCCTTTGAAGAATTCAAGCACTTCCGAGCGACGGAGCTTCTTGCGGATCGTGACCTTGCCAGCCGGATCGACCGCATGGACTTGAAAAACGTGCTTTGCAAGATCGAGACCGACAATCATAGTGGGCATCGTGGATGGCTCCCTTTGAGTGAATCTGACAACGACTCACTTTGGCACATCAGATGCCGGTAGCGGACGCCATCCACACCATCAC
>CDFE01038329.1:69205-96713 GCA_000826465.1 Acanthamoeba mauritaniensis | reverse complement strand
GACCAACGTTGCTGTGTAACCGGATATGAACACAAACAGGTCGGCTCCATCGCTGAAGCCATAATTCCGCGTCGTGAACCATGAGAGAATCGTGCCGGATATGTGCCCCAAAAAGATCGCCCAATTGGCAAGCCCCCGGAACAAATCGAGGCGAACATCGCGCTGTGTAGTTGGGAAAACGGCGTCAACTTGCATCTATTGGTCCGGGATAGTTACTGGCGAATCATCGCCTAACCGTACACTTAGTCGAGAAAATCGCGCGCGCACTAGCATGAACTAGAATCGCTGTCGCGCCGCTATATGCTGGAGATGATTCCGTTCGTCGGACCTCACACCGACATTATGGCACCCGATATGGGGACGAACGAGCGGGTGACATTTGTCAGTTCGAGTGGGGACGAGAGTAGTCGAATCCCTGAACCATGGAGAATCAACGATTGCCTCAATGAAGCAACGCAAGGGGGCGGCCGGTTCAATGTTCAAGAGTCGTGGCAGAATGCTCACCGCTCGAGGTATAGGCCAGATATCATCAGGATTAGACTTATTCCCTGCTGATATAGCGCACGCCACAATATTAATCGGCGATTTATTAATCCAAATCAATCCCGTGCAAATTTCGAAAAGCTAAAGAGGACGCTGATGTCGAAAAGAGACCTAGGGTAGAACACTCCATCCCTAGGCCCGAGGGGAGATGTGATGTTTAAGGTATTGGGTTACGCTTCATTGGTAGGCTTGTTTATGACCGCTGCTCTTCCGGCTTCCGCATCGATGACCGGCGTTGAATGGCTTACGCGCATGGAGCAGATGCAAGCAACGAAGGGACTTCCACCGTCGCGCCACGTTCGATCGCAGGGAACGGTGGAGGCGCTTGATGCAGGGCCGGGTACGGTCAACATCTTTCATCTCGAGCTGCGAAGTCCCGATGGCAGCATATGGATGCCAGCCATGAATATGGTCTTCCATGTGACCTCCCGCAAAATGCTCAACGGATTAAAACCTGGCGATCATATTCATTTCATCGTGGGTCGACACCGTGGTGCTGTCATGATCACCCACATCGACAAAATCCCCTGACGGATGTGTTCCAGGGACCCGATCCAGCTTCTGTCTCAACGACGGCTAAGCGATTCAACTGGCGGCTTCAAACTGCTTCATTATAGGCGAGACGGACCCAGCCGTGAGGTCCAGATAATCCCCGACGTCTTGGCGCAACGTCGAGAGGAAATTCACGGCGCTTGGCGTGGCCTGCGAGCAAGCGTACCTGCGATTCACTGACTTCTATATCCACGAATGTCGTCTAGTGTTCGTCTACTCTATGTTGCCAGGATCGTTTGCTTAAATTCTGGGCACGAATTTGGGCGCTTACGTTCGACCAAACATTAACTTTAATCAATACATCGCTCGAGATTTTCGGCTTTCATATCGACGTTCGATGCACGCACGGAGAAGTTCGATGATCACGCGGAAGATGGTTGCTATCGCAGTTGCAGTTCAGTTCATGGCGGTTCCCGCCATGGCGCAGAGCGCATCTGACAAAGGTAATGCGCATCATTATCAAGGAGGGGTGAAAACGGGAGTGCCTCATTCAACGACGCATCCAAAGTCCCCGTCTAAAAGAACCGGTGCGAATACTGGGACTGGGGGTCATCACTATGAAGGCGGCCCCAAAACGGAGGTGCCTCACCACATGGGTGACAAAAAATAACGAGGCGCGGCGCTGGGAAGACGAGAATGAGGGCGGGTTTCGCCTGAGCTTCTTCTACGGAAACCGCAGGGCGCGGCTAAGCGTCGATGTTTCGGGCCGTATCCTGCGGCGTTCCACCGTCGACTTTGGCCTACGGCCAATTCGAGCACCGATGCGCAAGCCCGGAGGCTAGGCGACCGGATACGCTTGCGGTTATTGACGCTTCGGCCAGGCGGTGGGCGGGATCGGAGCATCGCTCTCTTCGAACAGAACCCGCTCCGCGGCACCGTCAAGGTCATCGTACTGACCGCTTTTCAACGACCACATGAAGGCGGCGAGCGCGGTCAAACCAATGCCGATGGCGATCGGGATCAGGTAGAAATAATCCATCATTCCGCGGCCTCCAGCACAGTGGGACCTGCAACGCCGGTGGCGGAAACCTCGGCCGCCTGAGTGCGAGGCGCGGTCCGCTCTCCCTTCAGCCGCAGCGCGTTCGCCACGACCACGATGGACGATCCCGACATCGCCACCGCGGCAGCCAGCGGCGTCACATTGCCAAGGACAGCAATGGGCACCGCCACCAGATTGTAAACAACCGCCAGTGCCAGATTTTGCCGCACCAGACGGCCAGCCGCACGGGCCAGCGCAATCGCCTGCGGCACCGCCGAGAGACTCTCATGCAGGAATACAAGGTCCGCGACGTTGCGGCCAATGTCGGCCGCCGAGGCCGGGGCCATCGATGCATACGCGGCTGCCAGCGCCGGGGTATCGTTCAGCCCGTCCCCCACCATCAGAACCTTCCGGCCCGCAGTCGCAAGCGACGCCACGTGTTCGGCCTTGCCGCCCGGCAGGACGCGCGCGGTATATGGAACGCCCAGATCCGCAGCGAGCACGCGGACCGGTTCCTCCCTGTCACCGGACACCACCTCCATCGCAAATCCGTCGCTCGTCAGTCGGGTGATCGCCTCGCCGACATCGGCGCGCAGGCGATCGTTGAAATGAAACTCGGCCAGCTGACGGCCATCCTTTGCAAGGACGACGGACGCCTCGTCGGATGGCGGAGGCAGCTCGCTGGCGCATGACAGCGCCCACGCGGCGCGGCCCAGACGATAGACCGATGCACCGGACCGCGCTTCCAGTCCCGACCCCGGATGCTCGGAGATGTCCTCGAACGACATCGGCGGATTTAGCGTTTGGGCGGCGGCGAGCGCGCGCGAATAGGGATGGCGGGAATGCGACGCGATGGCCGCTGCGATCGCCAGGGTTTGCGGGGTGACGGCGCCGGTATCGATCAATCGCGGGTTGCCGAGGGTCAGAGTGCCGGTCTTGTCGAACACCACCGTGTCGATCTCGGCGAGGCGCTCCAGCGCGCCGCCGTCCCTCAGCATGATGCCGTTCTCGAATAGCCGCCTTGCGGCAACGACCTGCACCATCGGTACCGCAAGATCGAGCGCGCAGGGACAAGTAATGATGAGAACAGCGATTGCGCATGTGACCGCGCGGTGAATGTCACCCGTCACGACCAGCCACCCGATCAGGGTGACAAACGCCGTCAGATGAACCACCGGGGCATACAGTCCCGCTGCCCGGTCGGCGATACGCCGATAGGTCGAACGGCCCTGCTCGTCCGCCTCCATCATCCGCACCATTTCCGCCAGGAATGAATCCCCAGCTGCGGCGGTGGCCACAATGGTGAGCGGCCCGGTCAGATTCAGCGTGCCGGCACGCAACACTGAGCCGGGTGAAGCCAGTTGCGGCACGCTCTCGCCGGAGACAAGCGACACATCGAGATCGGAAATTCCCTTCGTGACCCGCGCATCCACCGGAACACGCTCGCCCGCGGCGAGCATGATCGTCATACCAGGTTGAATCTCGCTGACAGAAAGATAGGTCTGGGTGCCGCCGGGCTGCACAACAAGTGCACCACGCGCCGCCAGACGCGCCAACCCCTTGACGGCGGGCCGGGCGCGGTCGCGCATCATGTGATCGAGAGTCCGCCCGATCAGCAGAAAGAATAGCAACGAGATCGAAGCGTCGAAATAGGCATGCGAACCGCGTTGCACCGTTTCATAGAGACTCATGCCGAACGCCAGCAAAACACCCAGCGAAATCGGCACATCCATGGCGGTGCGGCCATGCTTGAGCGCGCGCCACGCGGAACGAAAGAACACTCGACCGGAATAGGCGAGCGCCGGGAATGCGATCAATGCGGAAATCCAGTGAAACAGGTCCCGCGTCTCGGGTTCCGCCCCCGACCAGATCGACACCGACAACAGCATGATGTTGCTGGCGGCAAAGCCGGACACCGCCAGCGCGCGCACCAACTCGGACAGCGTGCTGTCTTTTTCGTCCGCGTCGATGTCGAAGAGATGAGCTTCATAGCCCGCTCCCCTCAGCGCTTCGATGAAGGGCGGCGGCACACCGTCCGCGCGCCATCGAATCGTGACCCGCCGTGTCGAGAGGTTGACGCGCGCCTGCTCGACGCCATCAAGCTCGCCGAGCACCTTTTCGATCGTCCGAATACAGCCGCCGCAATGAACCGACGGGACCGAAAGGTCGGTCTGGCGAACGTCGTCGGCCACCACACGGCTCGCAAGCCGCACTTCCTCACCGGCCGCCAGTGGGTCCGGCGCGATCTGCTGGTATCCTGCACCGGATCCGCAACAGCTCATCGAATACTCCTGACGCTACGCGCCCTCGCGCTTCACGGTCGCATGGTCCGATAGGCGTGCCAGCTTCCATGACCGAGCACCGGAAACACGACGATCATACCCAGCTCAAAGCACAGGTATCACAGAAGGATCTGCAGATTACTGCGATGAATCGAACGATCGAGGAACTAAAGCGCAAGGCTGATCAGGGGTCCCAGCAAATACAGGGCGAAGCGCTCGAGCTGGAACTCGAGGCGTTGTTGAAAGGCAAGTTTCCGCTCGACCTGATTGAGCCGGTCGGCAAGGGTGAATCTGGTGGTGACATCGTTCAACGCGTCAACGGCTCGCTCGGCCAGGCGGCCGGTTTGATCCTTTGGGAATTTAAACGGACTAAAAACTGGAGCGATGGCTGGCTTGCTAAACTCAGAGAAGACCAGCGAAACGCAAAGGCCGATGTGGCCCTAATCATCTCTCAAACATTGCCGAAGGACGTTGAGACATTTGCTTTAATTGACGGAGTCTGGGTGGCCCATCCTCGCTGCGCGGTTCCCGTCGCCGTTGCTCTGCGCCAATCTCTTATAGAGTTGGCTAGAGTACGTGGTGCTCAGCAAGGTCAGCAGACCAAGATGGAATTAGTCTATCAGTATCTGACAGGCCCCCGCTTTCGCCTGCGCCTTGAGGGCATCGTGGAGAAGTTCGACGAACTGAAAGAGGATCTCGACAAGGAACGCAAGTTCATGAACCGGATCTGGTCCAAGCGCGAGGGTCAGATTCAGAGCGTCATCAAGAACACGGTTGGTATGTACGGTGACCTACAGGGCATTGCTGGGAAGGCGTTGCCAGAAATCCCGAGTCTGGACATGCCGTTGTTGACGTATCCGGGCCCCGATTGACCAAGAACAACTGCGTGGAAACATACGAAACGTATCGGCGATTGGGAGACCTCAAGGAAGAGGAACATCTATTTCCGGAAAGACTTCCTCAATTGATCCACCTTACGTTTTACGCCGACCTTCTCATCAAGTGATAGTGCTCGCTCGTAGGCCGTGAGCGCTTTCGAGATGTTGCCCATGGCCTCCAAACAAGTGCCGCTCAATCGATGGGCGCGCGCTTGCGATTTTGCGTCGGCATTCTGCTTTGCAGCGAGTGCCAGATTGATAGCAGGCAGAAGGAGGTCGGTTAACTCTCGCGAAGGCAGGTTCTTCGTCTCGCAGAGAAGCTCTTCGATTATAGCTAGATCGCCTCTTTGCAATCCCGCAGCCAGCCACTTTGTTCGATCCAGAAACGTGCCGTCGATGCCGTATGCGAATGAACCCCGATCGCGATATTCAAGAAAAATTATTTGTCCATCAGCTGAAAAGACGTACTGATCCGCCCAACCCGACGCGGCCTGCCAGGAGCTTATCTGAATGCCCGCGGCAAGATCGAACACGAACAGCCGCCCGCCGTCCTCGCTTGGCGCATTGGCCGTTTGGCAAATGGCCCAGCGGCCATCGGCCGAAAGGCCATTATTGAAAAGATTGGCTTTCAGTTTCCGCGCAATGATGGGCTTTCCATCGGGACGAAAGGCCGCGAGTGTTCCGCTCAACGCCTCGACGGCGCCCCAATCGTTGAGAATAAATACACCGTTATCCGCCACCTTCCCGTCATTCGGGCGAGGCATGCTCCCTTCAAAAACGACTTTACCCCTATCGAGAAAGATATACCGGCCGCGGCGAGATTGGTTCGGCCCACCGTCCGTCCACGCAATCGTGAATCTTCCATTGGGAGACCGGCTAGATTCTCCAAAAAAGTCGCGAGACGGAATCTGAATGAACTCGTCACCGAAACCGATATCGTTGTCCGCAATGTCGGACGCGACAGAAGTTTGCTTGTGCTTCCCGAATAATCGACCCCAGAGCCCCATCGAACCGTCCTAGCAGCCCTAGACGAACTGGGCGCGGGATATCAATTGAGTCCACTCAGTTTCGAATTGGCGGACGCTAATCCCACGGCAGGCGTCAAAATAGAACGGTTTTGCAACTCATCCTTCTTCACTTGCCTTGAGTAGTCAGGAGTCTTTGTTATTTGCGCGCTTCTCGAGGTTGGCACATCGCTCCATCAGTGCGTCGAAAGTTTCCGGCGTGTCCATCAGAAGGCCATCCCTGACCATTTGAAGATAGTCTTCCTCAAGCGCCGCGCGGGCGGCACCTTCCGGCACGAGTTTCAAATTGCCGTTTACCGCGTTGTGGTAGTCGACGACTTGGCCATCTGCACCCTTTTCCGCGAAGAACCAGCTTTTGTGTTCGGCCACAGCTTCAGCAAGGTTTCGATCTGCGAATGCGGTATCCGCTATTCCCGCATCGTCCAGCCTGACAAGATCGTACCAGTGACGTGCAAAGCGCTCGCCTCGCAGTCTCCCTTGGACGCAGAAGACGTGAATCGCGGTAGCTTTTTCCCAAAAGGTGCGCTCCGCTTTCATCGTCCGCGGTCGAGCGGTCGGAAATTCGAGACTTTCTAGGTATTCGGCCGCATCACAGATTACATCGTGGACTTCGCTTGGCTCGCCGGTTGATCTCGCGCCGAATTCAAGCATGACGGAGGAGCTGACGTAGCCATTGCCAGTTTCCAAGGCGTCGTAGGTCACGTAAAGTTTCTCGCCGTCCACGGTTACTTTGGCGCTCAGGTTGTCCGCCGCGAGACGCGCTTCAATCGTTGGAAGAGCCTTGTCCTTTACCCATGCCGGAAGCCGCGCGCGTACTTGCTCGCTCCACCGCTTCCCTTGGCTGCGGCTTTCGGGGACCGGATTATTGTCCGATGATTTTACGAGGTCGGGAGCGATTGCTCGGATATCGTAAGTAAGGTCGACATCTTCGGAGAAACGACGGATTGCGCCGTATACCTTTGACAACGACGTTCCGCCTTTGAAAACGAGATGCTCTCCTAATGGAGAGCTAAATAAGGCATCTAGGCACCAAACGACCCAGATGTCCTTTTCGAGGAGATGCGCCGGGCGCCCCGATTCAGAAGCGGCGACGGCGAGCGCCTCTCGGCGCTCAGCGTCTGGGAGGTTCAAAAACTTGTCAGACATGAACCGATAGTCCACTTACCGACTTGGCAAGCCAAGTCGGTAGTGAAGATGCCGCTGTCTTAAGTTCGCTAACCTCAGTGGAAGTCAGCTTATGCTTCAGAGTGAGCAAAGCACCTTCCGCTGCTCTCGGTCCGAACCAAGCAAGTGCACGAACTATCTCGCCTGTCCGACGACCGGCTAATGCGAGCTGCCATCGCGGCACATGCTTAAACTCGACGACCTGCTTTCCGAGATGGAGTTCGCGCGACGGACCAGAGGTCAGATAAATCTGACGGACAGGCACCTGCGTGGTCAACCCGAGATGGTTGGCAGCCGCAGCACCGCTCGACACGATTGTCTCGCTGCTCTGAGCTCTCGCTGCCTCAACAACCTTTTCGACCGTCGGCGCTCTGACGCCGAAACGACTTTCGATCGGACGCAGATACACCCCCCGTCTGGCGCGCAGGAGTTTTCCTCGCGCGACAAGGCGCGACAAAGCCTGATCGACGGCCGCGCGTTTTCCAAGATGCAGAAGTGCCTTGGCGGCAATCGGCGCACCTTCAGGAAAACCTTTGGTCTCTTCCAAGATCTGCGTGCTGAGATGGGTCATGGTCTTTCTCCTGTCAGAAACATAGGAGAACTTCTGACACCATGCAAGAGGTGGATTGATTAAAAATAGTTAAATTTCTACAATGACTTATGGAAAATGGGCCGCTTCGGCCATTTCTTTGGAGCGCATCTCGCGCGCTCCAACCGCGCCATCAAGCATGCAGAAGGATTACATGGAACTCGGTCGAGGCTCGTCCTTACGCATGATGTAACACACGCTTCCAAGGTCAGTCGGGCGGCGCTCGACCCATTTATAGACCTGCCGAAGTCACGGCGCTGGCCACCACTGCCAAGTAGTCTCGGCAATCTTAGGATAGTCGTCGGGATCCCAGAGTGCCTCCCACTCTCCGTCTTCCGCTTTCGTCTTTTGTATCGACAGCACCGCCCCCCAAAGCATCAGGAAGCGGAACGTTTTTTTGAGGTATGGAACGAGCAATTTGAGGGACACTGTTGCGCGGTCATACGTCTTTGGCCTGCCGTAGGCTCCCGCTATGGAATGAGCGAAGCGGAGTAGATCGCCGGTCGGATCGACGGCATGAAAATTTGTTGTCATCCGATTTCGCGCTACGGTCCTCGAACCTATGATCCTGTCTTCCTCTTCCCGGGTGCGACAGCGGCTCTCGGCATCGTCGCCTGCGGAGCCGGCAACATCGGGCTTGCCCGATCGATACCGAGCTGGAACGCTTGCGCGGCGTCGACGAGTTCGAGCGCTCCGGACCGACCGAATGAAATCTCCAACCGCTTCCGACGCAGATCGAACGTGAAGCTCACGCCGTCGCGGGCATAGGTCACTCGCCGCGCGCGATCGTCGTCACGGACCGAGCCGCCCTGCTCCTGCTCGATGTCCTCGAGCTTGTCCACCAACTCGTCAAAGGTTGCGTCGAGGCTTTCGAACTCGACAACCAAGAGCTCGAATTCACTGCCAAACATCTCGTCGATCGCGGCCCTGTGCGTTGGCCATCCCTGCTGCAGTTCGAGCCGGCGGCGAAGGATGTATTCGGCCGGGTCATCTGGATTCTGTCCCGTCTCGATCGAATACCGAAAAGCCGGCGTGTCAAGATTCCCGCTGCCGGAGTCGTCTTCCTTGCGCACGTCCCGTCTTCGAAGCTGCAGCGCCGCGCGTGCACGTTCATAGTAGTCCTGCAATTCCTCCGCGACCTGATCGGTCAGCAACCGATGGCACCAGCTCTCGGCCGACTCGTTGATATCCTTCGGAACTGTGTGGAGACCCTTCCGAAAGCCATTGAGCCGACTAATCGCGCCGGTTTCCACGCCCTCGAGAAACTCGCTATTGTTCTTCATCCTAATACCGATCAATGCCGCATCGGCGGGCACCGAAGGTGGCCTCGGCACGTGCCGGATCCTGAACGAGTTCGACGCGCTCAGGATGGCTTGCGGCGTCTGGCGCCCGCGTAGGCTGGTTTCGCGAGTGATGTAGCGCCGCACCTCCTGCTTCAGGTAGTCGCGCAAACCGGTGTCAGTAAGCCAGCGGTCGTCCGTCAGCGCCTCCTCCGCGCGACCCGACAATGCCTCGAGCAGGAAATGCGTCCAAATTCCGTGCCGCAAGGCGGCCGACGGATACGACTTCTCGCGTGGAGAGCATGACAAAAACACGCCGCAGTACCAGCCGCTTTCGAGAAACCGCTCCACCTCCTCCGCGTCGAGGTTCGATATGACATCCCTCGACGGCACGACGTCCTGAAATTGCTCGGCGCAAGCATCGATAAATAGGAGCGAACGCCGGCATTCGCTCTGCGACAGCGGTTCAAGCAAAACTTCCCTCAAGTTGAGCGAGGTGTCGGCGACGTTCGTGCGGCTGGTGTCGTAGGCGCTGAGACGGTTGCCGCCCGCTCCGTGAAAGCCGTGCCCCGCGTAGTAGAAGACGAAGAGATCGTCTTCGGCGAGGCCGCTCAGCCTGTAGCCCAGCTCGTTCTTGAGCCCCGTCAGGCTTGCGTCGGAATCTTTGAACACATTGATCTCGACGTCGTCAGCCGGGAGATCGGCGAACATCGACCGCAGCACCGCGGCGAAGGCATCGGCATCCGCGTGGGCGAATTCAACCTCAGGCAGGTCGCCGCCGCGATAGTGCTCCAACGCCACCACCACCGCCACGATCCGGCGGATCGGTTTGACGGCCGGTGAGTCTTCACTGGCTTCCTTCCGAAGTGGCGGCTTCTTGATCTTAAGGGCCAACGAGGTTCTCCGAGTTGCTCAGCGCGGGCTCTTTGATGTAGGGCGTCTCGGAGGCCGGACAATCGGTGAATGCCAGGAATCCGGGCAGATACCGATGTACAATCTCGATTTCTGATGATCCAGGTCCCGCTCTAGAATTCGAGGCCGAGCAGGAGCGCTAACTTCGATCGATGTGGTAAGCGGCCGGCCCTGCCCACCTAATCAACCCATTATAACCTTCGCCACCGAATCTCCGTCGCTGCCAGCACCGACATCGAAAGATTTGTATGGGCGTTGTACGGAACCTTGAGGAGAGCGATAAAAACTACCACCCGGAAGTGTCAATACGCTCTATATTACAGGCATAGATTCAGCTGGAGCGGGCGAAGGGAATCGAACCCTCGTATGCAGCTTGGGAAGCTGCCGTTCTACCATTGAACTACGCCCGCGCGGTTCCGACCTTAGCCACACCCTGCGCCGGGCCGCAAGATGGCTGTCATCGCAGGATTCGGGTGGCGAACGAGACGAAAGAGCGCAAGATTCTCCAAGTCGCGTGAATCGCGGTCATGACAGGCTGGAACGCAGAATGACGATGGGTTTTGCATTGTTCGACACGGCGATCGGACGCTGCGGCGTCGCCTGGGGCGAGCGCGGCCTTCTGGGCGTCCAACTGCCGGAAGCCGACGACGCGAGAACCCGTTCACGTCTCCTCCAGAAGGCCCCCGGCGCCCGCGAGATGACACCCCCGGCGGAGGTGCAGAAAGCCTGTGACGCCATGGCGGAACTGCTGGACGGCGAAGCACGCGACCTGTCGTTCATCGCGCTCGATACGGAACGGCTGCCTGCCTTCAACCGCAGCGTCTATGACATCGCCCGGACCATCGCCCCCGGGGAAACCCTGACCTATGGCGACATCGCCACCCGCCTCGGCGACAAGCTGCTGTCGCGCGCTGTCGGCAAAGCGCTGGGAGAAAACCCTCTCCCCATCGTCATCCCCTGTCACCGGGTGCTGGCGGCCAACGGCAAGACCGGCGGCTTTTCCGCCAATGGCGGCGTGACGACCAAGTTCCGCATGCTTGCCATCGAGCGCGCGCGGCTCGCTGGCGAGGCTTCCGCCGATCAGCCGATGCTGTTCGACCCTGGTCTGTCGATTGCCCCGCGACGGCGGCGGGGATAAAATCCCGACATGAAGACCGCCCTGTTTGAGACTGCGGCGCTGTCCGTGTTCGACTACCGGTGCACCATGGGACCGGGCGATACGCCATTCATCGAACAGCACACACGTCACTCGCTTTCCTATGTCCGCAGCGGCAGCTTCGGCTACAACACCCGCGGCCGCAGCCACGAACTGGTGGCCGGATCGGTGATGGTGGGCCATGCCGGCGACGAGTATTCGTGCTCGCACGATCATCATGTCTGCGGTGATGAATGCCTTTCATTTCAGCTCTCGCCTTCGCTCACGGACGACATGGGCCTTCGCAAGGACGCCTTGCTTATCGCTTGCGTGCCGCCGACGCCCGAACTCATGGTCTATGGCGAACTGGCGCAAGCAGCTGGGCGCGGCGACAGCGACATCGGGATCGACGAGGCCGCGATGCTGTTCGTGAACCGGTTCATCGAAGCAACATCGGGAAAAGCACAAAAGGCAACGCCCACGACGGCGCGCGATCGCCGCCGCGCCGTCGAAAGCGCATTATGGATCGACGCCCATGCCGACCGGTCTGTCGATCTGCAATCGACCGCCAAAGCGGCCGGCGTCAGCCCGTTCCATTTCCTGCGGCTGTTCTCGAACGTGCTTGGGGTGACGCCGCACCAGTATCTGGTCCGCGCGCGGCTGCGTCATGCCGCGAGGTTTCTCGCCGACGACGCACGGTCGATTACGTCGATCGCATTCGACGTGGGGTTCGGCGACCTGTCGAACTTCGTGCGAACCTTCCATCGGGCCGCCGGCGTCTCACCCAGGCGGTTCCGCGATGCAGCGCGTGGCGACCGCAAGATTTTCCAAGATCGGCTCAAGACCGTCGCCGTAGGGTGATCTCCATCGCAAGGGAGATCATCATGTACGACCATATCGGACTGAAAGTCAGAAACCTCGACGCCAGCGTCAAATTCTATACAGCGGCACTCGCACCGCTCGGTCATGTGCTCTGTTCGCGCGACAACAGCGGCGCGGGATTTGGGCCGAAGAATGCACCCGCGCTGTGGCTACATTTGTCGAAGGAGTCTGAGGGACCAGGGGCGCATGTCGCTTTCCGCGCCGCTAACCACGACGCCATCAAGGCCTTTCACACCGCAGGGCTCAAGGCCGGCGGACGCGACAACGGCGGCGCAGGTCCGCGTGCGGATTACAGCCCGACATATTATGCGGCTTTCCTGATCGATCCGGACGGCAACAATGTCGAAGCCGTGTGCACGTAAGATCAAAGGAACCTCATTATGGCATCAATCCATAAGGAAGCTCTGCTCGATGCACAGCCGGATAGCGTATGGGACGCCGTTCGCGATTTCGGAGCGGTTCATACGCGTCTCGCGCGCGGTTTCGTGACCAATTGCACGATAGATGACGACGCACGGATCGTGACGTTTGCAAACGGCACGACCGCGCGGGAATTGCTTGTCGATTGTGACGATGCAAGACGCCGCCTCGTCTATGCCATCGTCGGCGAACGCATCAAACAGCACAGTGCATCCTTCCAGATCATCGATGAAGGCGCGGGACGCAGCCGATTCATATGGACTGTCGATGTGCTGCCGAACGAAATCGCGCCTTATATCAGCGCTCAGATGGACATCGGCATGCTCGCGATGAAGGCAACCCTCGAACACTGACCGTCTTCGTCACGCGGGCGGCAATCAAACCCTGTTGCAAACAAAACACCGGAAAATACCGCGCAAATTTGAATCACTCTCTTCCCTTTAACCTTACCCAAAACCTCAAGGGGATGATTCAATAATTCCACATTTGTGACCGCTCCGTAACGCTATCACTTCCGCGTCTGGGGACAGCGGAGGTGATTCTTATGAGGGTTTTCAAGCCTGCAGAAATAGAGGCCGTTGCGACGTTCGGGCAACGCAAGATGGCACCTCGCGTGTGCATCATCGACCCAAAACGGCACATCCGCACGTTTCTGGCAGAAGCCCTCGACGAACTCGGATTCATCGCCAGTGAATGCGCCGCAGCCAGCGAACTTCCGGCATTGCTGGAGCGGCAATTGCCCGATCTTATCGTTCTCGGCATGCCGAACGATGGCGTCGAGGCGGGAAACATCCTGAAAATTCTCGTTACGAAAATGTTCGACGGCCAGGTGTTGCTGATCGGCCCGCGAGATTCCATCATTGTAAATGCGCTTCGCCAGCTCGGAGAAGAAACGGGCATCGCCATGCTGCCTCCGCTCACCACGCCGTTCAGCGCGGATGGCCTGCGGGCAAGCGTCGCCACTCTGCTTCCGCAGAAAGCGCCTCCAAGCCCGCCTGTCGATGTCGCAGAGGCGCTCAAGGCCGGCTGGCTGGAACTGTGGTATCAGCAGAAAATCGACGTCCACACGCTAGCGCCACGCGGCGCCGAGGCCCTGATCCGGATGCGCCATCCGGCGTGGGGTGTCGTGCCTCCTGCGTCCTTTGTTCCCGACTCGAAGGATCCGCAGTTCAAGAGGCTTTCGGACTTCGTCGTGAGCCGCGCACTCGAGGACTGGCATTACTTTGTCGGCCAGCACGGTCCGGTCGACATTTCGATCAATCTGCCGATCGGCTTTCTCGAGGATCCCGCATCGGTCAGCCGGCTATGCCGCCAGATTCCCGATCATCCGGCATTCGGCGGATTGATCGTCGAAATCAAGGGCGCCGAGATCATCCGGAATCTCGATCTCGCGATTGATGCAGCCAAGCGCATGCGATTTCACAACATCGCCATCTCGATCGATGATCTCGGTGTCGACTGGCCATCTCTCTCGGAGTTGAAGAGTTTCCCGTTCGTCGAGATCAAGGTCGATCGGGAGTATGTTACCGACTGTGCCGACAATCGCCTGAAGCAGACCGTGTGCCGCAGCATCCTCGAACTAGCGGACAAGGTCGGTGCACGCACCGTCGCCAAGGGCGTTGAAACCAGATCCGATCTGGTCGCCGCCCATGAGATGGGATTCGATCAGGCGCAGGGCTATCTGTTCGGAAAACCCGCGAATGCCAAGAAGTTCGCGCGCTCCGCATTGTCGCGCCCGGTCACCGTTCTCGAATGAGGATGTTCATTCGGCGTCAGCGACGCCGCGCGGCCCCCAGTTGGTCAACCTTACGGCGGCAGCGGCAAGAACACCGAGCAGAATCATGGACACCGCCGCCAGCCAGAAGAACTGCGTGCTGGTCGCGCCCTGCGACATCAACCACCAGCCGCCGGCCATGACGAAGGCCAGCCGCGCCGTTTGCGCCAGCACCGGCCCAAGGACGCGCGCCGCGCCCTGTGACGAGAAATAAAGCGCGATCGCCAGGCCGACGAACGAGAGGAACGGCGCGACGATCGAAAGATACTGTCGGCTTGCGGCGCGCACGGCGGCATTATCCGTGAAGATATTCACCCACACGTCAGGAAAAACAGCGAAGAAGCCGCCGACGAAACCGACAGCCGCGAACGACACGGCGCCTGCGGTCCATGCGATCCGCCGGGCCCGCGCGATGCGGCCCGCCCCGATCGCCATGCCAACCATCGGCACCGACGCGATGCCCACAGCAAACGCCAGCGACGTCAGCATGAATTCCAGACGCGCGCCGATGCCGTAACCTGCCAGCACCTCGGTGCCGAAATTCGCCAGCAGATGTGTGAAGATCGTCACCGTCAGCACAATCTGCAGCGGCGAGAAACAGGCGATCGCGCCTACCTGCAGGATATCGTAGAACATGGCACGCTGAAAACGAAAGCCCTTGAAGGACAGCTTCACGCGGCTACGCCCCGACAGCAGATACCATGCCATGATGGCTGCGCCGATCGAGAACGCCACCAGCGTGCCGGCCGCAACACCGCGCATCCCGAATTGCGGCACTGGCCCGAGACCAAGACCCAGCACACCGCCGAACAGAATCTGAAAGAATGCTGAGTTGAGAATGATCGCCGAGGGCAGCTTCATGTTGCCCGTCCCGCGCAGCAGCGCCGCCAGCGTGTTCATGATCCACGGCAGCACTGCGCCGCCAAAGAAGATCTGCGAGTAGCCGATGGCCTCGCTCAGAACACGTCCGCTGCCGCCGAGCGCAGCAAACAGATACGGCCCGAAGATCAGCATGCCGATCATGAAGGTCAGGCCGAAACAGACGCCGATCATCAGCGCATGCACCGCAAGCGCCGATGCGCGCTCGGCATCGTCGGCGCCCAGCGCACGGGCGATCGCGGACGCGACGCCACCGCCCATTGCGCCGCCGGACATGGTCATCATCAGAATGACGAACGGAAACACCAGCGCCATCGCCGCCAGCGGTTCGACACCGAGACGGCCGATATACGATGTCTCCGCGATGGCCACGCACGTACCCGCCGTGAGGGCGACGACATTGGGAGCCGCCAGCTTCAATAACGTCGGCAGGATCGGGCCGTCGAGCAGCGGATTCTTTCGCGGACCTCGGACAGGCGGCAGCGGCGGCTTCTCTCCCGCCTGCACCACAGGAATTTCGGCGGCTCCAAGTTCGGACATGCACTCCCCGGTGCGACGGTCCTTTAAAATCTCAGCAGCCGTCTTGCCGCTCACAAAATCAAAATTGCATACCACAGCTTGCGGGCGCAGCGATTATGCTCTCAACAGAGGGGCGGCATCAGCCATCGCCAGCGGCCGGTCACCAAGCAGCCGGTCGGCGACCACGCCATCACCTCCGCCCGGAAGGACCGTGAACGGGTCCTGCGCGCTCAGCCGGTGATCGACGACAAGCTTCGAGAGCAGCAGCCGGCGCGCATCACCGCGCATCGCGTGAATCCGGCTACCTTCCCAGGCAAACGTCACCGCGCTGGCGACGTGATAGAGCGTGCTGGTGGCGCGTCGCGCTTCGGCCTCGTTCTCCGATCGGCCGGCCACATCGCGCGCAAAGCCAATGGCCCTGTCCGTCAGGTTGCGGAGACGGTCACGCCAGCCCTGCGGAATGCTCGCGGCATCGTCGATCCGCGCGTGCAGATCGGCTCCGAGCGCGGCCTCAGCGCCATGGCGGCCGACAGCCCGCTTGAGCGTATCGAGGGCCACGATATTGCCGGTGCCCTCCCAGATCGAACCAAGATGCGCATCGCGCAGCAACCGCGGCGTCGCGAACTCTTCGATGTAACCGATGCCGCCGCGCATCTCGAGCGCTTCACCGCACACCTTGCGGGCATCGCGCGTCGCGCGATACTTCAACGTCGGCGTCAACACGCGCAGCAATGCCGCGGCATCCTGGCTACCCGCTTCGGCCCGGTCCAGCGCATCTGCGGTGACGAAACTCATCGACACGGCCTGCTCGGTCGCGAGCATGATTTTCATCAACTGCCGCCGCGCCAGCGGCATATCGACAATGCGCCGGCCGAACACCACGCGGTTGTTCGCGACGGTGTTCGCGTCGTGGTGCGCCCGGCGCATCAGCGCCGCAGACTTCACGCCGTTGGACAGCCGCGACCAATTGACCATCTCGGCCATTTGCACGAAGCCGCGATCGAGCCGCCCGACCGCATAGGCGATTGCGCCCTCAAGCTTGATCTCGCCCGACGCCATCGAGCGGGTGCCGAGTTTGTCCTTGAGGCGCACGATGCGGTAGTGGTTCGGCGATCCGTCGTCGAGCCGCCGCGGCATCAGAAAAAGCCCAACGCCCTGCGTGCCGCCAACCGCGCCTTCCGGCCGCGCCAGCAGCATCACCACTTCGGCGTCGGCGTTCGAACAGAACCATTTCTCGCCATGCAATCGCCAGTGATCGCCTTCCTGTACCGCTCTGGTGGCCAGCTTGCCGACATCGGAGCCGCCTTCCTTTTCCGTCATGAACTGACCGCCCTGCGTCAGCTTCGCCATGTCGGTCTGGGTGAGGCCGTCGAGATATTTTGCCTTGAGTGCATCGTCGCCAAACCGCGACAGCAGACGCGCCGCGCCGTCGGTGACGTTGATCGGGCAGCCGAGCCCGAACTCGGCCTGATTGAACAGGAACGTGAAGGCATGCTTGGCCACGGCAGGATAAGTGTCGGACCAGCCGAGAATGCCTTTGCGATGCGACATCGCGTGGATGCCGAATTCGCCATAGGCCGCGCGTTCAAGCTCGCGATAGGCCGGATGATATTCAATCCATTGCCGGTCATTGCCGAAACGATCACGCTGATGCAGCACCGGTCCATGCTTGTCGGCGAGACGCGCGCACTCGTCGAGATGGCCGCCCGCAAGTGCGCCAAGGCGATCGAGGTGCGGTTCGATATGCTGAAACAGCGCCGCAGGAAGATGGATACGCAACAAATCCGCGAGGATCGGATCGGCGCGATAAAAATTCATGCCTGTTGTGTCAGGCGCGATCAAACCGACTGTAGGTTTCGATCCGGCCGTCGAAACCGCCGTCTCTACAGGCGGCGTTTTTATAGTGGCAACCATGGCGTCTCATCCCTGCCGGGATCACTCCCGTTGTTTCAGGAATGATCCGGTATTTGGATGCTAACGGCAAGCAGGCCCGAGAGCCGCTGACGACATGGGAGAAATGTGCGGCGAGAGGACTGAATTCGCAGAGCGGAACTTACGTCCGGAAATGCTTCGAGAGCTTCAGTCCCTGCCCCTGATAGTTGGACGCGATGCGCTGGCCATAGAGCGCGTCGGGACGCGACAGCATCTTCTCATAAACCAGCCGTCCGACGATCTGGCCGTGCTCGAGAATGAACGGCACTTCGCGCGAACGCACTTCCAGCACCGCGCGAGAGCCCTGCCCGCCCGCCCCGGCATAGCCGAAGCCGGGATCGAAGAAGCCGGCATAATGCACGCGGAATTCACCGACCAATGGATCGAACGGCACCATCTCCGCTGCGAAATCCGGCGGCACTTGCACCGCTTCCTTCGAGGCCAGAATATAGAACTCGCCGGGATCGAGGATCAGGCTGCGATCCGGCCGCGCGCGGATCGGCTCCCAGAATTCACCAACCGTGTATCCGGCGCGCCGATCGACGTCGACAACACCCGTGTGGCGCTTCGCGCGATAACCCACAAAGCCATCGGAGCCTTCGCCGGAGAGATCAACGCTCAGCGCCACGCCGCCAGCAAGATCTGCCTCGTCGCTGTCGACCAGCCGCTCGGCTGCATGCAGCGCGTGCAACTCATCGGCATCGAGCAGCGGATGACCGGTGCGGAAACGGATCTGCGACAGCCGTGATCCTTCACGCAGCAAGACCGGAAATGTCTTGGGGCTGATCTCCGCATAGAGCGGTCCGTGATAGCCCGGCGCGATCATGTCGAAGCGGCGGGTGCCGTCGGCGATCACGCGGGTGAAAACGTCGAGCCGGCCAGTGGAGCTTTTCGGATTCGCAGCGGCTTGAATGGTCGGCGGCAACGCGAGGCTTTCCAGCAGCGGCACAATATAGACGCAGTTGGTTTCGAGCACCGCTCCATCCGACAGATCGATCTCATGCAGTTTGAGTTCATCGATGCGCTGCGCCACAGTCATGTCCGGCCCCGGCAGGAAGCTGGCGCGGACGCGATAGGCAATCGAACCGAGGCGCAGATCGAGACTGGCCGGTTGGATCTGGCTTTCAACGAAGGGATATTCGGGCAGGATCAGGCCGGCATCGGCCATCGCTGCAATCATGCGGTCGGGCAGAATTCCTGTTGCGTCGGGGGCAAGTGTGAAGGCCACGGGCTAGTCCTCGGCTGCCGGGTGATCCAGCAAAATAAGCATTTTATCGGTTATCCGATGGGGTGCTTGACGGAAAGACCATGCGGGATTAAGCCTAGGACTTATCCCGTGGTCATTTGAGCCGGCCGGCTTGCAGCCACGTTAAATAACTCGCTAAACAGGCCGGGGACAGTGTGATCCCGGCTTGTGGAAAGATTTTCCAGGCCGGTTTTTTTGTGCCCATCGCGAGATGGTCACGATGGAGTGCACATGTCCGAGACCAAAACACCCGCGGCCAAGCCGCAATCCTCGACCCGCAACTATCGTCCCGAAACCCGCCTCGTGCATTCCGGCACGCTGCGCTCGCAGTATGGCGAAACCTCCGAAGCGTTGTTCCTGACGCAGGGCTTTGTCTACGATACCGCAGAGCAGTGCGAAGCGCGGTTCACCGGCGCAGATCCCGGTTTCCTGTATTCGCGGTTCTCGAATCCGACGGTGTCGATGTTTGAGCAGCGCATGGTCGAACTCGAAGGCGCCGAAGCCGCGCGCGCCACTGCGACCGGCATGGCTGCGGTCACCACCGCGATCCTCGCCCCACTGAAATCCGGCGATCACGTTGTCGCAGCGAAGGCACTGTTCGGCTCGTGCCGCTACGTCGTGGAAGACCTGCTGCCGCGCTACGGTATCGAATCTACGCTGGTGGATGGACACGATCTTGACCAGTGGCACAAGGCGATGCGGCCAAACACAAAATCGTGCTTTCTGGAAAGCCCGACCAACCCCACCCTAGATGTCGTCGACATCGGCGCTGTCGCGGAGATCGCGCATCGCGGCGGCGCGCGGCTGATCGTGGACAACGTGTTCGCGACACCGATCTGGCAGAGCCCGCTCGCACTCGGCGCCGATGTCGTGGTATATTCGGCGACCAAGCACATCGACGGTCAGGGCCGCTGCCTCGGCGGAGTCATCCTGTCTTCGGACGCTTTCATTCAGGAGCACATCCATACGTTCCTGCGCCAGACGGGACCCGCGATGTCACCGTTCAACGCGTGGGTGCTGCTGAAGGGTCTCGAGACACTGAGCATTCGCGTCAAGGCACAGACCGAGACGGCAGGCGCGATCGCCGATGCGCTGGCAAAACATCCCAAGGTTTCGCGCCTGATCTATCCGGGCCGCGCCGATCATCCGCAGGCAGCCGTCGTCAAGAAGCAGATGCGCGCGGGCTCGACGCTGATCGGTTTCGAGGTCACGGGCGGCAAGGCGGCAGCGTTCCGCACGCTGAACGCACTGAAGCTGGCGCGGATTTCCAACAATCTCGGCGACTCGAAAAGCATCGTGACCCATCCGGCGACCACGACGCACCAGCGTTTGACACCGGAAGCACGCGCCGAACTCGGCATCAGCGAAGGCTTCATCCGCTTCTCGGCGGGGCTGGAGCATCAGGACGACCTGATCGAGGATCTGACGGCCGCGCTGGAGAAAGCGTGACACGCGCTTCATCTCATGCGTGGATATAAGTCCACGCATGAGAGCCAGTTGAACGTCTACATCGGCCGGTACGTCATGACATTGCCTGGAATGTTGACACCGGCCTTTACCTGCCCGACCGACTTGATGATGGTGTCGCCGAGCAATTGGGCGAAGCAGGCGTAACCCCAATCGTTCATGTGCAGACCGTCGCCAATCACGAACTTGTCGAACGGCATTTTCTCGTCCTCGTGCCACTGCCGCATGACTTCGAAACGCGGAAACACGGATACGTTCTTGAGCCTCGCGACGTCGCCGATCAACTTCACCATCCGGCCGGCGTTCTCGGTTCTTGCGGCAACCGCCGGCACGTATTGCGGATCGATCAGCACGACATCGATGCCGCGCGCCTGAAGACGGGCGATGCCGTCTTCCACCAGCGCTGCGGTGGCGGCAATGTCGCTGGCGCTGCCCTTGACGACGGTGTTGGTGCCGAATTGCCAGATCACGAGATCGGGGTCCGTGTCGAGAACGGCAGCATCGAACCGCTTCATCATTTCGGGCGCATCCTGTCCGCCCATACCGCGATTAATAATCGTGATGTCGGACGTCGGAAACTTCCGGCGTAACTGATCGGCAAGCCGGTTCGGGTATGTGTAAGCCGGCGATGACGTGCCAAACCCAACGGTGGTCGAGGAACCGAACGCGACGATGGTGACCGGCTCGTCCGCAGCGATCCGCCGGGCGACGCGGGGCAGAGACCCCGGAATTTCCTTCAATCCCTTGGCAGGCAGGCACGGCACACGGGTGAGAATATCTCCTGCAGCACTGGCCGCGCTCTTTGCCGCTTCGATGGCCTTGGTGGCAAGACCCTTCTTCTGCGCGGGCGCATCCGGCGGCCTAGTCTGCGCCAAAGCGGGGTATGCTGCAAGCGAGCCAAACAGCATTGCCGCCACGCCCGCAGAACGCATACTAAAATGCATCAACGTTGAATCCTGAGCTCCGCCGGATTGATGCGCGACGCTTCCACGACCATTGCCGACAACGCACGGCCAATACAATCGTGTACACGTTTCGCCATTCCGTATCCGTGAACCGAACCGAACAAGTCGAAATCACCGGCATCACTCCAGTGCCGCATAATCGAAAACCGGTCGAACATCGGCACTTCGTGCTGCTGCGCGACGACCCGTATCGTATCGTTATACGGCCCAACCGAGAGCATCGTTTCCATACGTGGGTTATATTGGAGATTGATCAAGAGGACTTCGGAGCCGGCTTTCTGCAATGCCTCAACCCCCGTGTCGAGCGCGGCGCGGAAGTCGTCGGGATCAACCGAGCGTATGGCATCGACGGTGCCGGTCTGCCAGATCACCAGATCCGGCTTCTGATCCGGCGGCAGCTTATCCATCATCTGGCCGAAACCCTCCGCAGCTTCCGCAGCGGTCTTCTTGGGCCGCAACTCGGTCCTGACATTGACAGTCACGCCCGCAAGAGCCTCGCGCAGCGCCGCCTCCAGACGGGAGGGATACGACATGCTCGCGCCGTCAGACCCAGGCAATGCCGAGGAGCCGCTGCCGGCGACAAGGATGTCCAACCGCTTCCTTGTCTTGATCGCGTCGGCGACTTTCGGAAGCGTGCTCTCGGTTGCCAGAAGATAGGCGGGCACCGCGCAGCCGTGGGCATCCTCGGCACGCGACGGAGCCGCCACCAGGAGAACCGCAAACAGACCTGCAATCCGTAGCACTTTCATGACCCGCCTCCGGCAAGGTCGGCATCGCTTTCCGCGGCTTTCGCACGCTTGTCGTTTTTGCTCATCTCGCTCTTGTACCACGAAAACAACGATGCCGCGGCAGACATGATCACAATCCCTGCGACACTGACAAGGAAATGCATCCATGCTCCGCCGGAGACTTCGGCGAGAACAAAATGTCCCGCAAATGCGAGAAAGACGCCGAGGCAGAATATTTCCAGTGAATGCTGGCCACACCGGATCACCGGCCGGAGCCATAGCGAATTGAGGCCCGGCCAGTTCGCGGGAATGAAACGGACAGTAATCGCCGCCAATGCCAGAAAATGGACGAAGCGCAGCACGTCGAGGTCGGTCTTGTTGATCGGATACATCCAGCTTTCCAGCCAGCGCGGCATGAAGATGTTCAACCGCGGCACATGCCAGGTCAACGTCACACAGAATGCGAACACGAGATAGGCGATGCAGAGCCAAAGCGTGATGTCAGAGGACAGGATGCGGTCCATCCGCTTTGCACCGCCGAGCGCACACCACGCGCCGAACACAAACAGCAACTGCCAGGCGAACGGATTGAAGAACCATGTCCCGTTCGGATAGGCCGGAAGCGCAAGATCGAATTCCCATGTGATTGCGTAAAGCAATACCGACAGCGCCAGCGCCAGATCAGCCTTTCGCTGCATCAGCCAGATGATCAGCGGTAGGAATATCATGAGCACGATGTAGAGCGGCAGCACGTCCATGTTGACGGGCCGGAATTTCAACAGCAGCGCCTGAACGATCGTCACATCGGGCTGCTTGAGAAAATCCAGAATTCCCATTTCCTCCGCATAGAGGGGGTTATCGAATTTTGTCGCGATATATGAAATTTCGGCAAGATAGATGGTGAAGAGAAAAACGTGCGCCACATAGATCTGCCACACGCGCTTGAAAATGCGCGCGCTCGCGACCACAAAACCGCGATCGAGCATTGCCCGGCTGTATACGAATGCCGCTGTGTAGCCCGAGATGAAAATGAAAATCTCGGTGGCATCACTGAAGCCGTAGTTGCGGATCGTGAACCAGGTCAGGATATTCGGCGGAAGATGATCGATAAAGATCAGCCACAGCGCCATGCCGCGAAACAAATCGAGACGCAATTCGCGTTCACCCGCTGCAACCGGAAGCGCTGCGGCCTTTGTGGCCGGTGCTGTCACGACAGCCTGATCGGTCGTCACGAATGTCATTCCAGTACAGTCCGTTCAGTCGGGTTCCGTCGCGTAGCAGACGCGCGTCACAATCCTATGGAAGATCGAGGCGGCCCGCAAATTGCTGAGATTCCATTGGACAGTGCGCTCCGGGAATGCTGGATGACAACGATGTTGAAACAATGATCGGGCCCGCTTCGTATCCTCTGGTGAGGCTGCCGCAGAATGCGATGATCGGTCCCTACGCAAGGATCGCGAGGTCTGTTATCGTATGCCCCGAACAGGGACGGATCCCATGTACCGTGCCGTGACTCGCCAGATTGAAGTCATCGTCGAACCGAACTTCCTCCCCGAGCGCTCGTCAGCGGAGGATAGCCGGTTCTTTTGGGCCTACACGATTGCCATCGTCAATTCCGGGACCGAAACCGTCCAGCTCAAGACGCGGCACTGGATCATCACCGATGGCGCTGGCCGCAGTCAGGAAGTTCGCGGCGAGGGCGTGGTCGGGGAGCAGCCGGTACTCGAACCAGGTGAGCGGTTCGAATACACCAGTGGGGTGCCGCTTCAGACGCCGTCCGGCTTCATGACCGGCAGCTATCAGATGGTGACGGAAGACGGCGAGCCGTTCGAAATCGACATCCCCGCGTTCTCGCTCGACAGTCCCAACGCCAAGCGGACGCTGAACTAAGATTCCGCGGGGTCAGTCTTCAGCTTTCAGCCGCCCGTTGTTCAGTCACCGGAACGACCCCCGCCTCGTCCGGCGTGAACTCGTAAACCGAACTGCAGAACTCACAGGTCACAACCACCTTGCCGTTCTCGACCATGTCGGCGCGGTCCTGCGGCGTGAAGCTGCCCAGCATTCCGGCCACCGCCTCACGCGAGCAGGAACACTGCGCGTGGATCGCCTGTACCGGAAACACCCGCACCCCGCGCTCGTGAAACAGCCGGAACAACAGCCGCTCTCCCGACAGGTCGGGATCGATCAGTTCGACGTCCTCAATGGTGCCGAACAGCGCGCGGCTTTCGGCCCAGGCGTCATCCTCCGGCACAGCATGAGTGACCGCGCCTTCCGGAGCGTCGCCGGGATGCAGATCTGCTTGCCGCGCACGTTCGGGCGCCTTCGGTAAAAACTGCATCAGCATGCCGCCGCCGCGCCAGCGATGTTTCGGCCCATCGCCGCCACGAAACTCCTCGCCGACCGCCAGCCGCACCCGTGTCGGGATCTGCTCCGAGCGCAGGAAATATTCATGCGCGGCGTCTTCCAGATTGCCGCCCTCCAGCGCCACGAGACCCTGATAGCGGCTCATGTCAGCACCCTGATCAATGGTCATCGCAAGGTGGCCGTGGCCGAGCAGCGCCGCGGAGTCCTGACCCGCCTCGAGTCTGCTGGCATCGAACCGCGCATAGGCACGCAGGCGGTCAGGCGCCTGAAAATCGACAACGATCAGCGACACCGGACCGTCGGTCTGGGTTTGCAAGATAAAGCGCCCCTCGAACTTGAGCGTCGAGCCGAGAAGTGTCGTCAGCACGATGGCTTCGCCGAGCAGCTTGCCAACGGGCGCGGGATAATCGTGTTTGGTGAGAATGTCGTCGAGCGCCGGTCCCATCTTCGTAAGCCGGCCGCGCACATCAAGTGCACTCACATCGAAGGGCAGCACCGCATCGTCCACCGGCGTTGCGGAGGGGGCACGAATTTGGCTTTCGAGAGTCATGTCATGCGCATTCTGGTCAGGAGGAAACGAATTGCCGCTGTGGAACGCTCAAACCATGTCCGGTCTGATTTTCGGCTCCAGGGCAATGGTGGGTCAAGCAGGGTGCCCGCACAATATAGGACGCCTCGATCCGCAAAAAAGGGAGCGGATCGGGAACAAAGGCCATCCGAAAATGCGCGAGCCGGGATGTGATCAGCTCACGGGCTCCGGAAACACCTAGCCAATCGCGTGCAGGCACCAGGCCAGAATGCCCTTTTGCGCGTGCAGGCGATTTTCCGCCTCGTCGAACACCACCGACTGCGGACCGTCGATCACCTCGTCGGTGACTTCGTCACCACGATGCGCCGGCAGACAGTGCATGAAGATAGCGCCGGGATTGGCCAGCGACATCAGCTTGGCGTTGACCTGATAGGGCTTCAGCAGATTGTGCCGATGTTCGCCGTCCTTGTCGCCCATCGATACCCAGGTGTCGGTGACAATGCAGTCGGCGCCGCGCACCATTTCTTCGGCCTTGGTGCCGAGCACGATCGGCGCGCCCGTGGTCTTGATCCAGTCTTTCAGCAGCTTGTTCGGCGCCAGTTCCGGCGGCGTCGCAACGCGCAGATTGAAGCCGAACCGCTCCGCGGCATGCGCCCACGACGCCAACACGTTGTTGTCGTCCCCGGTCCACGCCACGGTGCGACCCTTGATCGGGCCGAGATGTTCTTCGAACGTCATGACGTCCGCCATCACCTGGCAGGGGTGCGAGCGGCGGGTCAGTCCGTTGATCACAGGCACGGTCGCATGAGCCGCAAGCTCGGTCAGCGCCTCGTGGTTGAGAATCCGGATCATGATGGCATCGACGAAACGCGATAGCACCCGGGCAGTATCGGCGATGGTCTCGCCGCGCCCGAGTTGCATTTCAGCACCGGTCAGCATGATGGCTTCGCCTCCGAGCTGGCGCATGCCAACGTCGAACGAGACGCGGGTTCGCGTCGACGGCTTGTCGAAGATCATGGCCAGCGTCTTGCCATCGAGCGGCTTGCTGGATGTATCACCGGCCTTACGCTTGTTCTTCATCGCCACGCTGGCGTCGAGGATCGCACGCAACTCCCTGGTGGGCACGTCAAACAGATCGAGGAAATGTCGCGGAGACTTACTCATTATACCGCCTCACGCCGCGCCGACGTCCGCGTGAACTTCGCGCAGACGCGCTCGATACGCGACACCGCGTCGTCGATTTCCGTTTCAGTGACGATCAGCGGCGGCAGTAGCCGCACCACGTTTTCACCGGCGCCAACAGTGAGCAGCTTCTCATCGCGCAACGCGCCGACGAGATCGCCCGCCGGGGTCACAGCCTTGAGGCCGATCAGCAGGCCATCGCCACGGACTTCATCGATCACATCGGGATAGCGATCGACGATCGACGCCAGCTTCTGTTTCAGCACCAGAGACGAGCGCTGAACGCTCTCAAAGAATTTCGGCGCCAGCATCACATCGAGCACGGCGTTACCTGCTGCTACAGCAAGCAGATTGCCGCCGAAGGTCGAGCCATGCGTACCCGGCGTCATGCCGGCTGCTGCAGCGGCCGTGGCAAGGCACGCGCCCATCGGAAACCCGCCGCCGAGCGCCTTCGCCAGCGCCATGATGTCCGGCTCGACGCCGGTCTTCTCATAGGCGAACAGTGTCCCGGTACGGCCCATGCCGGTCTGCACTTCGTCAAACACCAGAACAAGCTTGTTATCGTCGCAGAGCTGCCGCAACGCGCGGAAGAACGCAGGATCAGCCGCGCGCACACCGCCTTCGCCCTGCCAAGGCTCGATCAGGATGCCGGCGGTGTGCGGACCGATCGCCTTCTTGGTCGCTTCAAGATCGCCGAGCGGAACCTGATCAAAACCCTCGACCCGTGGCCCGAAGCCTTCGAGATACTTCTGCTGGCCGCCGGCGGCGAGCGTGGCGAGCGTGCGCCCGTGGAATGCACCCTCAAACGTAATGAGCCGGTAGCGTTCCGGCCTGCCGTTCACCGCCTGAAACTTGCGCGCCATCTTGATGCACGCCTCCATCGCTTCCGCGCCGGAGTTGCAGAAGAAAGCCACGTCCGCGAAGCTTGCATCACACAGCCGTGTCGCCAGCCGCTCACCTTCCGGAATCGTGAACAGGTTCGAAACATGCCACAGCTTCGCGGCCTGTTCCTGTACGGCAGCGACCAGATGCGGATGGGCATGGCCAAGCGCATTCACCGCCACGCCGCTGGTGAAATCGAGATAGCGGTCACCATTGGTCGCGATCAGCCACGGACCCTCGCCGCGCTCGAAAGCGACATCGGCGCGGGCAAAAACCGGCAACATGTGAGAGTCGAGATGCGGTTTGGCAGTGTGGCTCATGGTGACCTGATCGATGGTATGGGACAACAGCATTGCGGCCGCATCAGCGTTTGTCGCTCGCTTGCCTGCCCCGGAAACGA